>OY744476.1:118128882-118387407 GCA_963556175.1 Tipula confusa
GTTTCAAATTAATCAAAATATTTTTATATGTATAATCGCCTAAATGTCGTATATTTATACTAAATGTTGACGTTATTCTATCGACCCGTCATTTGGAACAACAATGGGTAAACTGGTTTTTCTTATGATGGTAGTACTATATGTATGTTTATTATGCGTCAAGTTAAATTATAATTGAACAATAAACTCACGATGAGTCTTTTCGTCCGCCGCCAAGTGAGTATTAGCGAAATGTAGGGTTGAAATGAAAAAACGCCAATTTCTCGGCTTACATATGTCATTTTTTTACAGAAGTTGTGTTTTCCTTTTTCCACTTTAAGTATTATATAATGTTGCTTCTCAAGTTTTTTGCAGATGTCGATTACGTTGAATGTAAATCGTGCATAAGCTTTTACACTGTAACCGAGTTTCGTTGCACAATCCTTTATTCGGGTTGAATTTTCTTAAAAGCATTATAACCACGCCTTTTGACAGAACATGGAGGGAATTCCTGCAGATAGTTGTTAATTTAGTAATACAATCGGTAAATTGAATGCGTCTTTGGGATCTCAAATGCGTCTTACTTTACAGTCGGCATTATAATAAATTATAGAACCACTCACTAATAAAGAAATAAAATTAGATTTACAGTGACTGGGCATCAGTTTGGACAACAATGACTCGTTTCGATAGCTTTCGGCAAATGTTGCACTTTGCTTAAGATTGTTTTTATAAATCACCGCTATCTTGATTTGCTATACCATTTGTTTCAGGCTGTGAATAAAGTAACTTCATCCCGGGTCACTCTGAATAAAATATTTTCATCTCCGACCTTTCTTGCAGATTAGTCGGAGATTAGTCGGAGGTATTCGTAGTATTTGTATAATCAAAACTTTGATTATACTGTAAGATACCAAATTTTGCATACCATTTTAGATTATCTACATACAATTCTAATATGTAACTATTTTGTATCTATAGATGTACTCGAATAGGCCTACCTAGTATTTTATAAATATTAAAATAAAAATAATTAAAACTGCATAAGCCTTTGTACTATATATTTATGTTAAATTCATTATATACAATTTTTATCGATAAACATATTACATATAACAACTTCATACATTTTCATTATATCCTTATAATATGTAAAATTGTTGATAACAGGCATTTAGGTTAATGAAAATAATTTAAATATGTGGTTGGTTCTAAAACAAAAGGAAAGGGGGTTTACTTTGTTGTTATCATCATATAAATCGTTTAATCAGCAGTCCAACAAGCACATATGACAACATAATGGGATTTAATCTCATATATACATATACCAAATACATAAATATGTACATGATCTAATCTAAAAATATGCATACGCAATAATCACACAGCAACCATATCATTCATTTATGGTCTAATCAATTTGAAACTTATAAATATGTTTCCCAGAAATATACATTTCAAAGCAGCACAGTACACAATTTTTGCAGCAATTTAATTTATGGTTTTTCATGTATTTCTTTCGAACCATCTAAAATATTGTAAACAACAGAAGATATCATTGTTACAAAAAGAAAATTATAATGATTCGAAAATGCCATAAAAGTGTAAAATTCAATCATCATAAACCGTATCATAAGGATACTTGCGATTTTTTGTTGTTGTTACCTTTTACGTCTTAATGTTAATGGCTTTATCTTATAATCTCTATACGACATAAACAAATTCCCATATAAGATTCACATACTCATATAAGAAATAATTGACTGGTCGTATAGTAATGGTAAAGTTGTTTTCTTTACGCGTCACGGTCAAGAATTTGGTTGGCAACCGCTGACCATATCGCCTTAACCATTTATGTGTAAAATCGTTCATTGGGCTGGCCATCTACAATGATCGCAAATTGCAAGAAAATGATCTGAAAATTTTTTTAAGATCTTCGTAAAGGTTGAACTATGAGTTTGTGGCCTGTAACGCTGTTGATTAATTTCATAAAATTGTCGAGCAAAATCAAATTATCCTACGTCACTAATAGTCACGGCACTTTATTTACTTTGGAATTTCGGAACTAATTTAGTGTACATTTATACAAAAAATATTAAATACGACCATTTAACAACAATTAGAAATGTCCAAATGTTTTTACGCCGTTATTTTGCATGTACGATATCACAACTATGTCCCTTATTAGGTAGCGAAAGTTTACGGCTATTGCTTGTGGCAATCTTTTGCGCATGTATAATAAATAAATTTCCACATTGTAATTCAACTGGCTTCTTCAGCTTCTAATCGGAGTTTATACTTTTATTCGAAATCGATTTTTCTCTAACAATTCGTACACATTGTTTTCACATTACTAAGAACTAACTTGTTATCCTTGAAGTTTCTAAATGGATATCGGAATATATGCTTTAAACGAGCTTTCTTTGTTGCGCTGTGTACTGTATTATTCAAAGCTATTTACACTTTCAATAACATCATACCAGTCGATACATTCTACACCTGAACTGATATTCGCTTAACGTTTGATCACTTGGTTACTAACGATTTTTACCAGGCCATTTGATCTCGTACTTCTGGTTGGAACTGTAACATGCTTATTGAAATTTAGTAAGGGTGAACATCGTTCCATTGTTCCTTTTACATTAGGCATCACACCTCTAGCACCACATGCTTACTAAATCCTTCTACTCCATTGATAACTCCATTGATCTTTGTCTTCTTCACTTGATTGATCTCTGCATCATTAACATCATCACCATCATCACCATCATCACCTGTGGATCTGTTTAGCCTCTCTACACTACTCTAGGTTTCTGGTGATTTTTGCTCGTCACTATATTAACATAAGGCATGACAGATTGACCGCTTTTATCACTTTTATCAATACACCTCGGTATTGCTTTAGCATTATAACGTAGTTCGATTTTGATAAACCATCCCTTATTTGCTTCATCTGATTATAAAGGGTGGTTAAATTTTAAGGGCCGATGTTGAATGTGAACCACACCTAAACGTCAAGTTTTTTCTGCATTTTATTTCAGACTAACTCAATTTGAACCATGGAAAGATACACAATCGAGCACGCGTTAAAGTTATTCAGGCTTATTATGAAAATGGGCGTTCAAATCAAATTGCATATCGTGCACTCGTGATTTTTTCGGTCAATTTAATCGTCCAAATGTCAATTTAATCGGAAAAATCGTGCACAAATTTGAGCAAACCGGATCTGTAGGAGATTTTAAAACACCAGTGCATGCTCATACAGCTCGTACTGCAGAAAATATTGCTGCTGTTCGCGATAGTGTAGCTGAAGAGCCGTTCACCTCAACTCATCGTCGTGTCCAACAATTGCACCTCTCACGCTATTCGTTGATGAACATTATGCATAAAGACTTGCATTTACACGCTTATAAGGTGCAATTGACTCAAGAACTAAAGCCTCTTGACCATTCCAAACGTCGTCAATGGTCAGAATGGTGGCAAGAAATGGCAACAGTGGATGATCAATTTTCGAAGAAAATTATCTTCAGTAATGAGGCACATTTTCACCCCAGTGGATTCGTCAATAAGCAGAATTGCCGCATTTGGACGGATCATAATCCAAGAGTGATTGTCGAAAAGCAAATGCACCCACAAAGAGTGACTGTTTGGTGCGGTTTATGGGCTGGTGGCATCATCGGGCCGTATTTTACCAAAATGAGGCTGGTCAGGCAGTTACTGTGAATGGTGTTTGCTGGGAAGATATGGATATGGGCGATATGTGGTTTCAACAGGACGGTGCCACTTGCCACACAGCTAACGAAACAATGGCTCTTTTGCGCGACAAATTCAATGGTCGTGTTATCTCACGTGGTGGCGATGTCAATTGGCCGCCAAGATCATGTGATTTGACACCGTTTGACTTCTTTCTATAGGGTTATTTGAAAGAAAAGGTGTACGTCGATAAGCCAGCAACAATTCAAGAGCTAAAGGATGAGACAATTCGGCACATTAAAATCGAAAATTTGGACCATCGGATGGAGGCATGCCGCCGAGGTCGCGGCAGCCATTTGGCCATATTTTGTTCCATACATAATTAAACCATACCATATTATCATAATAAAAAGAATTGACAATAATTTCCTAAATTATTTGTGTTTTATTCAAAATCAACATCGGCCCTTGGTAATTTACCCACCCTTTATGATAACATACATGAATTTATTTTTAGGTATTATCACTTCTTTTTGTGACCTATTATCGCTTTAATTATCATTCTGCTCAAAGATTGAGCACTTTGCTGTAATGCCAATGGTGCTTATGTGTAACCGCTGTTTATCACTGACTATTTCGGTAAGCGACTCTACTGTGAGTTGATGACCCACCAATAACGAAAACTTTTGAGATTCAAACGGCATCACTTTAACCTCACATTTCTTTGCTGAGACATCGTCTATTTCCAATTTGCATTTAAATATGCCATTCGTTATAACTTTCCCCCGCTGTACCCATTATGGGTGGGTATCTATTTTCGAAATACATTTTTTTTATTTATTTTATTTTATTACAATCTAGTCTCCTGGACTAATGAGCAATTTGTTTCTGACTTAATTTACTGAGATAAGTATATCTATATGACTCCACCCATTGGCGTTTCACAGTTTCTAGTAAGTTGTTGTTTATAGCACATTGTTATTGTGGATCTAAATCAGCAAGCCGCTGTTTACATTAACAATTAAACCAGTTCAAAGGGTTTGGTTTTTTTCAGTCTGCGTATAATATTGATGTTGGTTAACTGCTGAATTGCCTCTATATTCACATGTTGCTGGAGTCTTTCTTCGTGTTTCCTTGCATTTTTTTAATTTCAATTGAAACGGGGTTCACTTTAAGGTCGCTATGTAGATCACTATTCCTGCCATACCATGAAGCATCGACGATGTTCCTTAGTACCCTGTTCTGAAACCTTTGAATGATATTGATGTTGCTGGGTTTTGTACAACCCCAAAGTTCAATATCATAAGTCCATATTGGTTTCAGTGTTTGCTTATAAAGTAGCAGCTTATTGTATGATGATAGAGAAGAGTGGCTGCCTATCAGCCAATGCATTTTTCTATATTTTAGTTTTAGTTCTTCATTTTTCTTTTTGGCGTGGACCTTTCATCTAAGTTTAGCATCCAGGGTCATGCCTAGATACTTAGCTGAGTTCTCATACGGTATTATTTCTCGATTCATTGAAACAGGTATATGTTCAACTCGTTTATTGTTTATAAAATTTATGTGAACTGATTTAGTTTCAGTTAGCTTAAATCGCCATCTTTTAGTCCATTTATGTACTTCGGAGATAGCTGATTGTAATTTGTTTGTTGATTCTTCGTTGCTTTTTCCAACAGCCAACAGCCTTTCTATTTCAGGTAGATCATGCGTGTATAGTAAATATAAAATCGGTTCTAATACACCGCCCTGAGGTACACCTGCTTTTATTTCTTTCAATTCAGAATAAGTTTCAGCCAATTTAATTCTAAAGAATCTATCTTTCAAAGAGGTTTTTTAACTTTTGATTAAGTCTTTCATGTCAGACTTGGTCAAAAGCTTGCGCCACGTCTAAAAATATCGTGGAGCAGACATTTTTCTCTTCAAGTGCTTTCTCAATTACATTGATTACTGTGTACTTGTTGTATTGTTGAGTGTTGACGAAGAAATCCGAACTGATGATTTGGGATTAAGTTATTCTTTTCGATTATCGGATTTGAACTTTTAATGAGTAGTTTCTCAAAGAGATTTGACATAACTGGCAACGACGAAATTGGTCTATAAGATAAAGTTTCGTATGGTAGTTTTCCAGCTTTTGATATCATTATTACTTCTGCAATTTTTCACAAACTGGGCAGAAATTTGATTCTAAATGCTGCATTGATAAGATAAGTAAGCTTAACTAGAGCTTACCTTGGTAGTTCTTTTAAAATTTCTGTAGTAATAATATCATAACCAGGAGCTTTTTTCGAATTCATATTGAATTTTATCTCATGCATGACTTCTTTTGGTGAAGTCAATAGAATTTCTTCACTTTCTTTTTCAGATTCCACCGTTATTATTTGAGATTCTAAAGTTTGATCATCATGTGGTTGGAATATTTTTTTTCGAGGTGCTCTACAAAACATTGAACTTTATCTTCGTTATTTCGAGCCCATTGCCCCCCTTCTATTCTTATTGGAGGGTTCTGCATTGTTGGTCTGTTAATGTTTTTGGTTGATTTCCAAAGTGAATAATCAGTCCTGCTATCATTAGTTAATTTTTTAGACACTTACTGATTGACTCATCTTTTAATTTTTGGATTTCCAGTCTTACCTGTTGAGTTAAATTGTTTAACTTAGTTTTATATTGAGGAGCTCTTGTTTGCTGCCATATTCATCTCGCTCTTCTTTTTTCTTTCAAGAGTTCTAATTTCTTTAGGGTGGTTGCTTCTTTTTATTTTATATTTAATTGTTGGGGTACTTTCCCAGGCTGATTGTTGTATATCATTTTTGAACTTCGTTTTCTATTTGCTTCTCGCTTTTCAATGGAACCGTTAGGTTAATTTGTTCTTCTAACTGCCTAAAGTATTCCCAACAAGTGTGTTTATTTATTCGGCTTGGATTTCTTTCTTTTTGAATAATTTTTTCGATTAATGTCAAAAGTATAGCAGAATGGTTTGAGTTTAGGTCTCGACTTTCGTCTACTTATATATAGTTCATTGATATATTTTTGATTATAAAGAAATCAATTAAGTCTGGTATTTTGTTTTGATCTGTAGGCCTGTAGGTTGGTTTTCCAGTTGAAAGGTTTCACCACCGCATTTTCTGACAGCTTTAAGCTGTTCTTTACCTTTAGTCGTTGTTAGTCTAGAACGCCAATGGACATTTTTTCTCCTCCAATTATGTATCTTTTTCCTAGTTTACTGATGAATTCGAGATAATTTTTTTCTTTTAGCGCATGTTTTGGAGGGTAGTAAATACTAACAACACTAACATAATTATTTTTCATTTTGTTGTTAACAGCAGTTGCTTGTTTCATATTCCAGCTCTTCGTAATGTTCTGTTTCCAAGACCACCTGCAATTCTTGTTGATGTTGCATTAGTCCATTGGAATTCCAGTATATAAATGATATCGAAATAAATGATATTTAAATGTTTGACATCAATTAACGTCTCACTACTTCCCAAATCCAGGACACATTATATTGGGTTTCACTGAATATAGGCTGTTTCAATTTATTTTACACGGGTATTTACTTTTTATAACTCCGTATTCAATACCTCAGATTTCTTCTTTTTAGGAATATTTCCGTCCATTGTTCTCATTCTTGAGTTGTTCCGCCAATTGCTCGATTATTTCCGAAATTATCTCTTTAAAATAGTTTACATTCCAGATGGCATTTTGTTTTTGGATATGTTCATGCGCTGCAACCACGTGTTCAGCTTCTTTAAAATCCACTAACAATTGTGCCGTAAGTTCGTTATTTTCTTAATGAACCTAATAAATTGTTGAAAATTTTCTGCGGCATGGTGCCATCTCTGCACTGCGCTTTCAGACGACGAAAATTTTTCCAAAAGTATGTAATAATTTTTATTTGGTT
Source organism: Tipula confusa (assembly GCA_963556175.1). Classification (NCBI taxonomy): domain Eukaryota; kingdom Metazoa; phylum Arthropoda; class Insecta; order Diptera; family Tipulidae; genus Tipula; species Tipula confusa. The sequence goes on from OY744476.1 coordinate 118,136,453, forward strand.
CAACTTTTATTAATTTTCTTTACACTGTCCCGTCATTTATTTTCAGCCCCGATCATTTAACGTTAATCTCGCCAAACTTTTCGATTTTCTCAATTCACTCTTCTATTCCCACTAAATGTTGGTAAAATATCTACTATTTGCGTGTAACTATTTTGAGCAATAGTTCAAAACCACATGGTGTTATTTTTTGTATCTCCTTCTGTAGTTTTTGCTGCACTCGTCATTTCGTATTTAATAATTGATATTTTTAGGTTAAAATATCCGTCCACGCGGTACTTCCGAAAATACAAATAATTACTATCGCAATAATTTTCGTTTCGATAACTTGTATCGACTTTCTTTATTCTCGCACTTGATTAATTATTTGTGAATATATAATACTGGTTAGTAAATATCTCATTTTTAAATAAATTGTCACACATTTTTGCCGGAGTGGGCTCAACATATATATGAAGAAAAACAATGGCGATTTCTACAATTAAATTCTTTTATTTCTTGCTTTCTTGATTCTTTCGTTGCTTAGCTACGACTAACGATTTAATTACATCATGCATACTTGATAATTTATTTTTAGTTATTGTTGCAATTATTAGTTAACTGTTTGTCAATAGTTTATTTAAAATGTTTTATGTATTTTACTTTTCTCACAAAATTCACTTATGGTTCTTTTTTTAAAAAGTCAATAATTTGTTATGACAGTGATTTTAGTATACTATCAAAGTGACATCTAGAATACACCGTATCATTATTTAAAATAATTTTCCCATTTGGGATGATTTTCCCATTTTTTCGCTTCATGTCCAGATAAACGTTAAAAAATCAAAAATTGTATTTATTATTAAATTTTTATTATTCTCAAACCATAAAACCAAATGTTATAGTAGTACTCTATTAAACTGTAAACTAGTTTTGGTTGTTATTAAATATTATTTGTAAATTAAAATGACCAGAACTAAAATCAATTGCACAAATTTAATGATTTACAAAGGCCCAACAATTGTATAGGAACCGCATGTTTGATTTTGTCATTTGTTTAAAAACCAACCATTTAAATATTTATATGTAATGATGTATGCAGTGCGGTTGAACACAGTTGATGTCAACATTCTGCAGTATTTGTTTTCTAGATAAATTGTAGTCGAACTATTACTGCCAAACATTATATTTCTGGGTATTTTTATGTTGTTATTTTAGGGAGTTATGCTTTCCCATTGAGTTTTTATATCTAGATATGCAGATTTGTCACTTGTAAATAGTTAAAATCACGATTTTAAAAGCGCTTTTGTAGATTAATACTTTTTGCCTATAGACCTGAGTACTTATTGCGAATGACAGCATTATAATTTACATAGATATTTGGAAAAAAATACTGCTGTGTTTATCCTTTAAACTAATTTAAATAAAAAATTAACATCCTATCTCAAAAAATCATCCTTCCACGAATTGTTATATGTGGTTTTTTTTAGCGACGATTCATTTACTTAATGGAAAATTTCATATCTAAAAAATAAGAGATAGCTCTGTTTAATTAAAATAAAACATCTTGATTGGAAAATTAAGATTAAAGTATCCTTAGATTATATGTAGTATACAGATGGACCGTTCAAAGTAAAAATTATTAGAAGATAAAAATTGGCTTTGCTTGATTCTTTTGATGTAAAATGCGAATTTTTACCTCATTATTATCAAATATTTGCTTTACGAAAAAATGTTACAATGTTACAGTGATATCTTAATTAACTTTTTATTAAAAGTTTATTATTCTTTAGATTCTAGCCAACTCGACTTCTGTTATAGAAGATTTCAAATAACAGTGAGTGTTATTAAAATTTTAACATTCATAATCGACCTATAAGCCAATACATTTTACAATCAGTCGAGCTGTATTGGTATATGTGACTGGCCTTGAATTAAGTTCTACTGAGGTTCGATTCTATTTCGATGATATGATAATGAAAAAAAAATTAATATCATCAAGTTTTCATTTGCTTTTGTTAGTTTTTTTCATCATCAACGTCAAAAACGCGATTCTGGTTTACCAAATTGATAAAATACATTAGCTCTGAGTTTTTACGCATGATGTCAGTGAAAACTGTTATACATTTTGAGTTCAGTGTTATATATTTAAATAAAATATATGTCAAAATTTGAAATTTATATAAATTTATGTATTATTTTGTAAAATTGAAGCACATAATTATTATTATTATGGTAAAATTAAACATTATTTGGTAAAATTGAAACTACGCGAATATTTTTTAAAATTTGACATTAACAGAATTTACACAACACATATATAGAATACTTACAATGATACAAGTTACGAAACTCATAAATTTAGGCGATAAAACAGTAATTTTATCATCGGCGATAAACATTTTTCAGCAACAAAATCGAAATGATAAAATATCTAATTTTTCACCAAATTTGACACAAGTTTATTATTTAACACAAAAAGGGAATCGCGATTTGTGTTTTATCGATGATAAGTTTATCAGTTATAATTATCATCAAACCAGAATTGCACCCCAACCAAATGAAAGTAACTGTATATTATCTTCGTTTTGTGATTCTTGAGCTGATTTTGATTCAACAGAACTATGATTTTGAAGTCTATGTATTCTTGGAAACGCTATGTTATTGTTGTTGGACGGTTAGCATTTCTAGTTTGGACTAAAGTATCAATTTGACAGTGATGACAGTGATAAGCATCAACTTCTATTTCATTTTCATATTTGTTAGATTTACGGGTTCAACTAATTCAGGCATATTTTCAATATTATCATCAGTTTCAAATTCAATAATAATATCGTCTTCATAATAAATAATTGATAAACCATCATTTCATTGCTTTTCAATATTCAATATTACATTTTCAATATTACTATTAACTTCAATAATAATATTACCATCTTGACCATGATTACTTGAAGAAACATTATCCGCTGACTAAATTTCAGTCATTTACCGAGCTCTGTACTCCCTCAAACGCTCTGACATTGTTTTAGGACGTTTTTTGTTATAAGGAGAACTACCACTCGCTGCCAGTATTTTATTCCTTTTCCGACCTGAAAGCAATGACGATGAAGGACATCAATTTCAACAGTTTCGTGTCGGTACTACATTGAGCTTATGATGCTGCCATCCTAGAATCTAAACATAAGTTAATTATTTCTATAAATAATATTAACTAGGTTTACTATTTATAACATAATTATACTATAGAGGTATTTTTCAGTAATCATCAGCCAAGATACGTTAGCCAATCTAGAATTTGTACAACCTACATATAGGATGAATTCGGCTTTTATTGTAGAAGGTTTTGATGTAAGGGAATCTTTTTCAAATAAATGTCAAAAATTTGTATTAAGACTGTGTCCGAAACCCATGATAAATATTTGTGAATACAATTTTTGACATTTATTTGAAAAATATTTCCCTTCATTAAGTGGTTGCCACATGCAAGATTCTACTGTCAAGGGTTAGCAAACTAACCCAACAAAACCAATTTTGGATGTCTTTATTACATTTTTAAAATGAAAGTTTTACACTATTTCTGGTAAATTTATATAATACACAAGATGTAACCAATAATTTGGTATAATTTTAACCAATAATATGGTATAATTTTTGTTGGATTTTAAACAAGTTTTTGCTGTTTTGTGGTTTTGTTTTCAATTGTTTATATTGTTGTTACATGCAGTTATTGACATATGTGTTAAATTTTTTTATTTAAAATTATAAGATTTAACTATATTAAATCTATATATTTATTTATATTTATATATTATATTTATACATTTATTATTATATTTATTAAGATTAAATTATAAGGCAGTAAAACGAAATGTCAAACATATTTTCTTGTTTATATGGTGACATCATTTTGCTGTCCAACTTTGCTGTTTATCATGTGGCGCGGTGTACTGTCAACCGACCGCACTTTCTGTTTTTACCTCATGTGACAATACCTTTAATTTTTTATTACGCTGATAGTGCATTTTCAATTGGTTTAAATACAGCAAAAAATGTTAAAAAGTCAAAAATTGAGGTGAATAAAAATGTCAAAATTTTTATCTGCTTTCCAGATAAAAAGTTAAATTGTGTAAACATAAATTGAAATTTTTTTAAAATATGAGCGATGAAAGTTCCAAATAGATGAAAATGAGTGGGTAATAGTTCCTAGATGCATAATTAATTTATTAACGCGTTTAACTGATTATTGCACCAATTATATTTATTTTGGACAATAATTTAGGTAACCATATTGTACATTAATTTGTAATATTTAGGGCTCTCTGAATTATGCAATATAAAATAATAATAAATAAACTTTAGATCTTTTAGTCTAAAAATGGCGATTATTTCTTTTATTTAATAGTAATATGTTATAGTTTTAATTAAAAAAGTACAATTAATATCAACTTTTTTTCATTTTGTCGCTATATTTTCTATTTTAATATTTTTTCGTACGTGATAATTATGTTGTGACTATCAAATATAAACGTCAAAATTTAAACCAGTTGAAACAGATAAAAAGTTAAAAATTTTCACCACGGAAAATTTTTTTAGATTTTAATTTTTTATGCGGTATTTAAACCAGTTAAAACCACGCTTAATTGTGTGCATTGTTTATTGAAATTGTCATAGTAACGAAAAAGTTCAAATTTTTCTTATATGGTTTTTCAATGGTACTTTTCCAAGTAGTGAATTTTATATGTTTTATTTTATATATCCGAGAGTGCTATGCGATGAGTTTGTTTTTTAGTATAGAAAGTTTTGGTATTTGACAAAAATTATCATAGCAACTATGATCGTTGTAAAACTACACTACACCAGCCAGCAAATTCTTGCCTGATGGCTACGTCACTGTGGTAATAATAGCAACAACCTATATCGCTATTTTGAATTCCTGTTGTAGGTGAAGCAAGATTATTTATGATATTTGCTCTCTCCCAAATTTGTACGTCAATAATCGTAATATCCTTTTATGAAAAACAAACCACAACTTCGTTGGTTTTTTTTTTTTAATAATTTTATAAGTACTTCTTATTTGTTCGATGATTCACTTTAGAATGACCAAGCAATTATTTTTTATTACAAGCTACTATAATTCGGCTAATATAGATAAAATAAAAAATTAAATAAAATAGGCCAAAGACATCTGTGATTTCAGATAGTAAACTACAAAAACACTTTAACTCTAATTGTTCGATTATGCATCAGCAACATTCCCCGCCGTTAATGATACCATCGTTAACAATTTGCACCTCATATTGCTCCGGCAGCTTGCATAGTTTAATAATAGGCCGCTTAAACGTAGATGTTGATGTTTTTAATGTGACAACTCGCACTCGTGACTATCTGGTTGTAGGTGGATGATTCTGCCAAGCGCCCATTGGTATGATGGCAAATTTTCTTCTTTAATAAGTACCACGTCGCATACACGGAAATTTTGTTGTGGCCTACGCCATTTCGCCCTTTGCTGGAGATTGTGTAAATATTCGATGTTGAATTTTTTCCAAAATGATTGCACTTGTTGTTGTATATACCGCCACCGAGGAAACCTTCCCAGTGGTATGCCTTCATCGATTTCTTCTTTAGGTAAATAAAAATTCGCTGAGCCTATTAGAAAGTGAGCTGGTGTTAAGACATTAAGGACTGCATCATCTGCAGTCGTCGCATATAGTGGCCTTGAATTTAGAATTGATTCAATTTGGCAAAGTATAGTAGCCATCTCCTCAAACATCAAATGTGTGTTAGATAAACATGTGTAAAGGTGGGTTTTTACTGACTTAACTGCCGCCTCCCGAAGACCGCCAAAATGAAGTGACGCAGGTGGTATAAAATGCCATTGCACCTCGCCTATTGCTAAAAATTCTGCAATGGTAGAATTATGGTTATTGTTTGAAATGATTTGATATAACTCATTCATTTTTCTTCCAGCCCCAACAAAGTTAGAACCGTCATCATTGTATATATTAGCAGGTGCCCCTCTTTTCGCAACAAAGCGTTTGAGGGATGCTATAAAAGCATCAGTGGACAAATCGTTCACAACTTCAATGTGGATGGCCTTAGTTACCATACAAAAAATTAAGGCTATATATCCTTTTATTTATCTGGCACCTCTTCCTCTTTTCGAGGCTATTTGTATAGGTCCAGCATTATCGATTCCACAGGAAATGAATGGCCTGGCAGCTCTCATTCTTGCTATTGGGAGAACCCCCATTAACTGTTTAGAAGTTTTAGCATTATTTCTAAAACATGTTACGCACTTATTTACGATGCTTCTAACAGTGCTTCTCCCCCTAACTACCCAGTATTTCTGTCTCAACAGATGAAATGTTAGCGTTAAACCAGTATGTAAATTTCTTTCATGGATGTGTTTTATCACCATTCGGCTTAGCGCATGACCTTTAGGCATTATTATCGGATGCTTGTAATCATATTGGCAATCGAGATTTTTAGATTGCCACCCACTCTCAAAATATCATTGGCATCTACGAATGGTGCGAAAGAAAGGAGGCCACTGTCGTTTTTAATAGGTTTTCCGCTCTTTAAGCGATCGAGTTCGTCAGCAAATGATTCTCTCTGCGTATGCTTAATGATAATGTCACTGGCAGTTTGAATTTCCTTCATGGCTAGGAAATTTAAATTTCTGTTACACACGGGCAATTGCATATTTACATAGAATCTTAAAACATACGCGAATACTCTCAACAATTTATTATAGGACGAAATTCTGCCAAGCAATGAGTCAATGGTGTGCTCTTCTTTTTGCGCATTGAGAACAAAGAGCTCTGCATTCTTTCTCTCTTCAGTCAGATATCCTACGCCATCAGAAATTAGATCTTGAGAAAATCACAGTTTGGATCCCTGAACCATTCTGGGCCATTCCATCATTGATCTAATTTAACAAGCTGGGATGGAAGTACTCCTCTCGACGCGCAACCTGCTGGATTGTTTTCAGATCTCACATGGTTCCAACACTTTCTTGGCAGCTGACTTAAAATCTCGAAAGTGCGATTAGCCATGAAAGTTTTCCATCTTGATGGATGACTGTAGCCATATCAGCACAATCGTAGAATCCGTCCACTCATAACATTTCACTGGCTGTTTTACCGTTTCTTTTACTAACGTCAGAAGCTTGGATACTCATTGTGCCCCACACAATTCAAGTCTTGGCAAGGAGATTTGCCTAATGGGTGCTACTTTCGTTTTTGAAGCCATTAAACTTACAGTTACGGCACCGTTTGCATGATGCATTTGCATCGGAGAATCCGTGCAACTCTATCCTGCAGTCCTGTGGAATGTTTCGCTTTATTTTTAGCATTTCTAAAAGCTTCAGCTCTTTTAGAATTTTATTGTATGCGCTTGCTACGTTGTCAGGCAATAAATCATCCCAGCCCTGTTTCATCAACACTAAGGCTAGAAACACTATTTCCATCAAGATAATAGATGGAGATAACCATTCAAGTGGATCAAAAACCCTGGAGTACTCAGATATCACTCTTCGCTTTGTTGGTTCACCATTGCCCTCTAAAGTTAACTTGAACGTAAATACACCTTCAAAAGCATTCCATTGAAGGCCTAATACTTTTGTCTCCATTAACGTATTGGGGAACATCAACATTTCATCGGTATTTTTGGTCGCCGGAGTATCCGATGCGTTAGACTTCCATTTTCTTAAATTAAAACCTCCATTAAGTAATACTTTACTTAGGTTTACTTTTAGATTTTTTGCTTCTTCTACAGTATCCGCCCCTGAGATAAAATCATCAACATAAAAATCATTCAAAATTCGTGGAACAATATCTGGATACTATTGCTGATTGTCATAATCAATCTGGTGAAAAGTTTTAATTGTCATAAATGATGAGCTGGCTAACTCAAAAGTGACAGTATTTAGCTTATAATGTCTAGGCTCATCAGTTACCTCACTTCGCCACAGAATTCGCTGATATTGCTTATCGTCTTCGTAAACCAAAACTTGATTTTACATATTTTCAATGTCCGAATTGATTCTCCGATCAAAGCTATTTTGTGGTTGCGGAATCTCATCAAAACTCACCTGCATTGTTTCATTTAGTGAAACTCGACTAGAAGACTTTGCCGAGCCATCAAACACCACTCGCAGCTTGGTCGTTTTGCTAGATTTCTTGAGTACACAATGATGTGGCAAATAAAAACATTTCGAATCATTTATAGAGTGATCTGCTGATCTTAGGATTACTAAAATGCCTAAATTTATATATTCATGTATAAACTTTGAATATTCCTCTTTAAGCGATGGATTAACTTGAGCTTCCGTTCCAATGCCAAAAATCTTCGCTTGGCAGCATGCACCAAATTCCCTAGTTGCGCAGCATTTTTTTTTTAAATGGGATTGTTACCATATTTCACCCATTAATATTTCGCCGGTGTTTGTTTTTGTAATACTTTTCGCACTCAGCCGCCTCTGGATCAACAATACGTGGGCTGGGTAACTCTTTTTGCTTGAAAAAACGTTTGAATGTGCTGTCAATCTTAACGTCTAAGTGTAAATTTAAGGTAGAGCTGATTACTTGCAAGTCTTCACTTATCCCCACACTGTCTTTGTTGATTATGCCAAATATAATCCAACCGAATATAATCCGTTGTGCAACTAAAGTATTGCTCGCGTTAGTGACCCAACTATTTCTTAATATGTTAAAAAATCAGCACATATTAAAATGTCCACTGGCCCAACTTGATTATATTTAGGATCGGCTAGTTTTAAGTCATTCAGGAAATCCACATCATTGCAGGTAAAATTGAAACTTGGTAGTCTATTTGGCAGCTGACTTATTATTAATGCGTCAATTGGAATACTATCTTTTGAAGAGTAGGTTGAATTCAAAGTGATAGTGATAGTCCAAATGCTGGCTTTGGATCGACGTAAGCTTAGACGCTGCATACACGCCTCTGTTATAAATGAAGCCTGAGACCCCGAGTCTAACAATATCCTGCATTTTTGCATGTGCCCGTGCTCATCTGCTATTTCCACATCAGCCGTTGGAAGTAATGATTGAAAAGTAAGTATAATTGTTGTATTCACTGCAATGTTATCAGCTGCACTCACCTCTGGAACTTGCAGGTTATTACCACTTATGGTTGTTTCACAGCTTGATGCTAGCACTTCTTCGGAGTGCAAAGTCAAATGGTATTTTCGATGACATTTTTTGCTTTTATATTTTGATTTGCATACAACAGATTGATGAGACAGAGACAGGCAGTTGAAACATAGTTTTTTTCGACTACTATTTGCTTGCGTTCAGTTATTGAGAGCTTCAAAAACTGGTCACATTTTCTTAAATAATGCTCCCCTGAACATAACGAACATACAATTTTCTCAACATGCGATATCAAAGAGCTCACCTGCTTTGTTGAAGGAGCCTCCTGTCTTTGCATTGAGTTTAAGCTTTTTAGCGTATCATTTCTTTTATTTAGAAATTCCAATAGTTTATTCAAAGTAGCAAAATCCACCTCCGCGGTTTCATTCGCCCATGCTTCTTTCGATTCACCGTCCAGCTTGCTGACCAAAATATATACAAGCCAGAGATCACGCTCCTCCGCTTGCTCACCCAGAACCTTTAAGCCCCGTATAACCTCGTTTGAGGTATCTGATAGAGAGCGGATAGTTTCGCGCAACTTTGCTGCAAGCTGGGTTGGTCCAAAAATCGCTTTAATAGCGTATTCACCACGTGTTTGCGTTTGTTATATCTGCTCTTTACCTTTTCCTAAGCTTCATCGTAATTTGTATCGGTCACTGTAAGATGCTTGGTTAATGTATATACGCATCTCCTTTAAGCATTTTAAATGTTGCAGTTTATGCACTTTGGAAATTATTTTCCAAAGTGCATAAAAACTTGTTTTTATGTTGTTATGAACTGAATTTTCAAAAAGGTCACGGAAAGATGGAAAATCTGCGTAATTTTCACTAAAATCTGGAATATTAACCCAAGGTAGACGGACTTCTCCTTCACACTTGTTCAACTTAGACATTTCTTTCAACTTTCTTTATGCCTTTTTTCCATTCTAAATAAATACAGTTTTAGTTCATTATGCATTTCTTTAATTTTTCCACTGCTTTCATATTCGTTTCATCAAAGTTACCCTTCATTAACCGCTCAAGTGATTGAAATTCTTTCCACTCGTCAGCCAAAATCGCAATAAAGGCTTTAATCTTACTCACATGTGTGTCAGACGTAAATTTTGCAATTTGAGTTTCTAAATTATCCAAACTCTTCACCATTCATTCGCCTTAATACTCGGGCTTCCGCCATTACTTAGTTTCACAGTACCCTTTGTGTTTATAGTTTTCAATAATTTTATAGAAACTATAATTATTGATTATTCAAATTTTAACTAAGCACGGGTTATAGCTCTAAAATTTCAGCTTGAGCTATATCCGGCTCGAAGGACCTATGCAAAATTTACACTACATCAGCCAGCAAACTCTTGTCTGATTGCTACGTCACTGTGGTAATAATAGCAACAACCTATATCGCTATTCTGAATTCCTGTTGCAGGTGAAGCAAGATTTTTTATGATATTTGCTCTCGTCCAAATTTGTGCGCCAATATCGTAATATCCTTTTATGGAAAACAAACCACAACTTCGTTGGTTTTTTTTTTTTTTAACTTCTTATTTTTTCGATGATTCGCTTTAGAATGACCAAGCAATTATTTTTATTACAAGCTACTATAATTCGGCTATAAAAGATAAAATAAAAAATTAATTAAAATAGGCCAAAGACATCTGTGATTTCAGATAGCAAACTACAAAAACACTTTAACTCTAATTGTTCGATTATGCCTCAGCAACAATCGTGATTTGGGTGTTTTCGGTTTTATCAAGTAAATGTCAAAAATTTGTATTCACAAATATTTATCATGTGTTTTGAACACAGTCCACAACTTATACAAAACTTATACAAAACTTTTAGGTGATGTATTGCTGTTGAAACCGAGGTGCAGTTTCGCAATTTTATAGTGAGCTAAAACTTTGGTACCGACTGCTGAAGTATATTTATATGTTTAATATTGGAAAATTGAAATATTTTTGGTTCGTTCATTTAATTGAAATCCCATGACACATCACATGTATTACCGTCTGCAAAGATAAAATTGTTTATGTTATCCCTCATCCAAACAATATTGAACGGAATAAATGAAAACTTTCACTTGTCAATTGAATAATTTTAAGTTTATCTTATTTTCTTTATACCTTGTTGCTTTTGTTTTGTACACATAATACCAATTTTTTGATTGATTGATTTGCAAATAAATTCGATTTAACGTTATGTCTGGGTGTTTGCATAATTTGGGTATGAGCATGTGAAAAATTACCAGGTGACGCATTCAAAGACACGCCAATATCATTTACATTTTAGATAAAAACAAAAATAAAACTTTGGCTTTGATGATATGAAAATTCGAATTCAATTCTCGTATATTAACGATAAATTTATATTTATTCTATCCATTTTAGTTCCCCCCCCCCTATCAGATACGTAGATATATTTAAAATGAATTTTTGTTTTATTTACTGTACATTAATTAATTTTCCAATTTCCCAATATTTATATATAGTACCAGACACAAAGCTGGTAAAAAAACATCCACTACACACATACAGTACATTTGAACTTAGTATAGATTATATTGGAAAACGGCTTATTTATTGTATATAGCCGTACGTAACTGTGCTCACGGGGTATGATTTTTATTTACCGGGTAAACGGCAATTAATTTTCATTTGAAACATAATAAGATTACGTTGTGATATTGAAAATTGATTTTTCGTTTATGTATTTGGCTCAAGTTTTTTTGATCGGCTTTTATGGGAAGAGTAATCAAAATATGTAATTTCCAGTTATTTATATCATATGTCTCTATGTGGTTGAAGGAGTCTCGCATGGCTCGTCAAGAATATATAGACAAACATGTGGTATCATTAGAACTCTAGAACTGCATTCTTTGCCTGTCGTAGCTTGCTTGATGATAAAAGACAGCCATGAAAGGTTTCCCATTAGAAAATTTGTATGGCCTATATAAATACCACCCATTTTATTAAAATATATTCATTATTTTTATTTCAGCATTTTGCCCATGCGTTAGTGGCCTCGTGAAATTAGACAACAGGTAAAACCAACTACAAAATGTCTTGTCAAAAAACCAGCCCGCCCTCTAGTCCACGAGCACCAAAAATTCAACATCAGTCGTGGGATGATTGTGGTTCACCATCTGTTAATCTATTCGATTCAAATATCTATAGTCCACCACATTCACCCGGACGGTTTGATTCTTCGCAACAACAACAACAGCAGCAACCGCCAAAAAGTCCAAAATCACCAAGGTAAGTGAAATTGCCCATTCATTAATTTTGAGTTAGACGAGTGTCATTGTTAATTTTCGATTTTGTTTAATTTACAGAAAATTTGATAAAAAGATAAATATTTATTTTGAACCGAAAAGTCCTAAATCACCAAATCATCGAAATTTCGATTTTTCTAATATAAATGAGCAACAACAACAACAACAACAACATAGTCAACAACAGAAACAGCAATACCCACCGCCACCACGTTCACCCAAAGCACACGATGACAAAAATGCAAAGTTTGGTAATCGTAATGTATTTCCGATGCGATGCGGTAGCAGTGGTAGCATAACGTTAAATAATAGTGCAAATGGTAGTGGGAGCAATCAAAATTTAAGTGGCGCCAGCGGAAGTGGTGGCAATAGTTCGCACCAATATTGTGACCCGCAGAAATCACCAAAATACTTTGATCGTAGCCCAAAATCACCACGGAAATTTGATTATGAATCGATTAGCCCGAAATACGAAACAGGTAATCTTGAAATTTTATTTTCCACCTGCAATACAAAATCGATTATCGATTTTCGATTTTATTTTATCGATATGTTAACAGTGAATAGAACTTAAGGCATACCCGATCAAAAGATTAGAATAGCTTATAGCATGTATATATATGAAAACTTTTTTTTTATATTTGTGATAACCCCCGCGGGGCGAAACATCATAAAAAGCAATCAACAAAAGTGGATTTTTTTAAAACAATAAAATAACATTCAAACCAGCAAGTGCCATGTCATTTATGTGGCATAGTTTTAAACTATTTAGACGTCGCATAATATCGTACATTTTTAGTTAAATCCTGTGGTGTATATATCCATTACAGAAAACTATTAACGCATGTTCATACAATTTCTTCTCGTTTATAGGCAAAAAGTTCGAGTACATCGATATGAAATCAAATGGACCACCATCGTCAGACCCATATCAATCGACTTACTCGAAACAAAACACACCCAAACCGTATTTCCAGAAAAAGAAACATTCATCGTTAGAGACGCGATGCAGTAGTACGGGCAGTAATAACGGGTCAATATCAACGCCACCACCACAAATTTTAGAAACATTCAGCTATGAAAAACGGAATTCGGGTGTAACTGAATCAACTATATCGACTATCGATTCAGAAACAACAACGGCACTAATTAGTTCCAGCTCGGGAATCGGAAGTGCTAGTATTAGTGGTAATGATAGTGAAGGGCGGCGAGGTAGTATTTTACAATGTGAAATCGAAAGTCACGAGCTTAAAGAAAATGGAAAACGATTTGAACGTAGACGTCGACATGCCATTAATATAACATCAAATCCTGGATATAATGTATGTATTAGACTACTAACGTGTTTAATGACCTTGACTAATCATCTAAAATTGTATTTAGGCATTACATAGTTCTCATTCAATGCTAGATCGCACCTGTTCGGATGGTGTCATGTTAGTTAAATGTCGTAAATCTACCAGTGATTTAACTGACGTTTCCGAATCGAATACACCCGTTCTGGCTACACCAAAGAGACGCGGTAGTTCAAAAGGTGGTCTAGCTTATTTGGCGAGTCGTCGAAGTTCACGTGAATCTATGAAGAGTGCGGTTTCGAACGCATCGATATTTTCAAATGAAGATATTGGCCCACTAGCATTTCAATCGTCGACACGGGGTCGACAAAGGCGTACATCTAATTTCTTGGAATTACCAGGTACGTGTCTATATTTTGTTATAATTACGTATTTTTATTAATTAGTAGTCGTCGCATATAAAGAATATTATAATATATGTGAAATGCGGCATTTGTCATTCATGTAATCTTATCGCATCGCAGGGTGTAAGTATATGTCTGTTTGCATAAGTAAATAAATATGATATGTACAATAATATTGATTTATTAATTATAATTAACAAATAAATAATTTCTTACTCTGATAAAATTAATAACAAAAAAAAATAAAAATAAAATAAATTAAATAAATTAAATTATTGAATATGTAATCATAATATATCACGTTACAATACATAGATCAATCTTTAATATAGAAATCACGGTTATCAAGTTTACCAGGTGACAGGCAGGGTAAGAGTAAAAATGTGTCAAGATACTCTAATTACGATTACGTATATGTAATAGTTTTGAATTTCAATTATAATTATAACAGGAATAGGCATAATAATTTGTTATCTATTTTTAATTAATTTATTTATTTGTATGTATATGTTACATACATATAGAATTTGGAATTTATCGGTATATCCAGCCTTGTTCAATTTTTCGTGCACGCAGCCTACTCAAATTCCTCTTTACTACAAGCCGTATTCATTACATACTCATGCCATTTAATCATATACATATAAGAATGTATTGTAAGTAAAAAACGTGTCGATATATGATTTAGAATATAGTGTAAAATAAAATAAACATTTCCATACTATCAAACAAAAGAGAGTAAAAATTGTCAAAAAAAAAAATTTTTAAAGGCAAAATTGATGTTATCTCTTTCCTATACAAACCACTAATAACAAAACAAGAGACGAAAAAATTCGCATTTATCCATACACATTAAATAGTGTGCGTATCTTAGAGATAAAAATCTTAAATAGTGGTAGTAGGAATGAGAAAATAATAAATTTTTTGGTATAGATTTTCATAGCACCAATCAAAACCCTCTTTACTACAAGCCGTATTGTTTGCATACTCATGCTATACAAAAATATATACTTTGATTGTATTGTAAGTAGAAAATCGTGTCGGGATATGTAGCGAATATTGTGTAAAAGGAATAAACAACTAAATCAAATAATGCGCATGCATTTACAATTTTTTTAATTTTTTATTATATGGTATTTTGATAGTTACTAATACATCTAAAGTATATATTTTCACTAATACATTTTAAAAATACATGATAATATGTGTCAACGAAAGTTACAAAACGGCTTGTAGTAAAGAGGGTTTTGATATGCCTTGATGTCAAAACCCTCTTTACTACAAGCCGCCTTGTAACTTTCGTTGACACACATCATCATGTATTTTTAAAATGTATTAGTGAAAATATATACTTTAGATATATTAGTAACTATCAAAATTCCATATAAAAAAAAATAAAAACAAAAATTTTTATTGTAGTCAAATTCACTAACACATATCCAATTAGTAGTCATAATATGTTTTCTTTGGCCAAGCATGGCTTGTATAATTATCAAAACCTTCTTTACTACAAGCCGTATTGAAATTTTCGTTGACACATATTCTCATATATTTTTAAAATGTATTAGTGGAAATATATTATACTTTAGATGTGTTAGTAACTTTTAAAATCCATATAAAAAAATATTATTTTCTCTTTAAATAACTCATACCATTACCATAATTGAGTATTTTTCACACACATCATTAACATAATTGAGAATTTTTCTCTCTACTTGTGGTATTAAACGTCAAATTTTATTTTATTTGTTTAGTGAATCATGTGAATTGTGAAATTTTCAAGTTAAATTTATCAATTATTTTTATATAATATATAATATATTTTTATATTAATATATATTGTAATTATTTATTTCTATTAAAATCTATCGTGCGGTATAATTAGTAATATATACACTGTATACATAATAAATAACATAAAAGTTTAGGTTATGTAATTTGATTTTGTTTTTTGTTTTTTGATAATTTTTACTCTCTTTTCTTAATCTCTTTTGTATTGGTATGTGAATGTTTCTTTTTTTTATACTATAATCACGATCATATCCCAACACGATTTTTACTTACAATACAATCAAAGTATATATTTTTGTATAGCATGAGTATGCAAACAATACTACGGCTTGTAGTAAAAAGGGTTTTGATAATTATACAATAGTGTTGGTTTTGCTTTTACTCATTTTACACTCTGTATCAGTATTAGTTCTGTAAAACGCCATATAAAACAAATAAAAAAAATAGTTTTAAATTATCTTTAACAATGCATCAGTATTAGTACTATCAAAATAATCCATATAAAAAAATTGTATATTCTCTTTATTGTTGCACACCATTAAATCTAAATTTAGAAATTAGCATTTTACGCTCTCTACTATTTGATCGTTTAACCCTTCAATGCATATTGTATCATATATGATACATCGAATTTACATATTCAAAAGTGGAGCTATATTTTAACCGTTTGATAGTTTTATTTAAATTTTTAATTAAATGTGAACTTAAAAAACAACCTTGAGGATATTTCGTCGAAAATGTTTATACTATATTTGTCTTGTTTGGTCCAACAAAGACGCCATACAAATTATATTACTTTCTAAATTTGCTGGTATACTACACAAATCAAAGGTTATATATGATTCATTTGATCTAAAGACTCAAAACATTTATGTTAACCAACACTTAACAAACAACATAGATTTGTTTGGTTTGTTTCAAAAAAAGTCATGCATTGAAGGGTTAAATTTGATTGTTTTTTTGACAATTATTATTCTCCTTTGTTTTGTAGTACGCTAATGTTTTTTTTGTTTTTTACACTATAATCGCTATCATATACGGACACTTCCAATACGAACGCAGTGTTAAAATACGAAACATTAGTATGCAATAAATACGGCTTGTATAATAGAGAAGGTTTTGTCTAGATGTGACAGAAGAACTTTTTATTTTTTAATATTTGCTGCAATTTTTTTTATAAATATGAAAACATGTTTTCGGATGAAATATAAAAATAGAATACTAAGACGTAATTGTGTTCGCTTTAACATATTCATTACTAAATATCCGAGCGCTTATTTAGCAAGGCTCTAACACTAATTATTATGCCGCGATTATCGACTTCATTGATTTTGTAGTATTGCCTTTGCTTCTCGCCAATGCACAAATCATGATAGTGGGTGACTGTAATCCCTATGTTATTTGGTTATAAATGCCGTTGGTTTTATTCCGTACTCTACTACCGATGATAATGCAATTTTGATGTAAGATTATTGTGTTGCAATTTTAACTACACAACTAAATCGTTCAAGCAATAGCTAATTTTACCTCGTTGAATGAGTTTCTGAACAATTCTGACTAGGATTTGGTAAATCGCAATGTAAATATAAATTATGTAGTCGCATCGTCCCATATGCTCCTCGAGCTATAGTCAATGCCAAACTATAGTAAACATATCGAAAAGTATCGAAAAGTATACCTCAACAAGTTTCTTAAGAAATCATGACGCTTGTAGTCTTATCCTTCGTTTGATCACGCTCGTAAAAAATGTATTATCTAGAGTTGGTTCTTATATAACAATTACATGTTAAGTTTTGAGGAGGACTTGACGTCAAATCCAATGTTGTTCTGTTGGTTCCTTAATGCCAAGGGGAAAGTTTCTAGATTTCACTCACCTATATGACCATTAAAGGTTTAAGTGCCAGCTCTCCCCGGATACATGTAATTTGATTGCCTACTCTTTTGCATCTGTTTACAATCCCGCGCCACTACTCATTTGATTGTCACCAACTTTCCATCTTGCCTTATACATTTTTTTGTGGAAGGGTTCAAGATAGTTTATACTATCTTGAATATCATGATAATAATAATAATATCATGAATATTAAGGGTGCTGATATTAATAAAAGTGATGGGCTTCCATCCATTTAATTTAAGAATTACGTGACGAGCCAGGCATCGCCGATTGCTCTTTAATTTGATGAAAATCTTAGGAAATGTTTTTCCAGATCATTGGAAAGTTTTCGTTTCTCGTCGAATTTTCCCTTTTAATTTAGTAATTATTTTTGTATTTCGATTTTGGTGATTTTGCGGGTGGTTTCATGATTTATCTCTTAGTTTTTGTAGTTGTTATCCAACCACACAGCCCCTTATCTTATATAGTAAGTCAGCACATCTCTGTCTATAGTACATATCTCGGTCATTTGTTTACCTAAAAATTTTACACATTTCGGATCCCCTTTGCAATTCCTTTGCGTGTGATAAATCACTGGCATGTTTTGCATTGTGATATGCGTTTGTTGGTTCACATTACTGGTTCAAATTTTACCTTCATTTGAAGAATTCCTTTTATACCATAAATGTTTTGAACATCTTCTTTGTTATGAAACACTAGAATAAAAAGAGGGAGCCCCCTTTTACTAAAGGTTTGTGGTCCTCGTTCGTTGTTGTCCTTCTGTTCTATTGTTTTTAATAATATTTATTAAAATCTACTGCTTCTAGTATTTTAAGACATTGATTTTGTAACTCATCTATTATTTCGTTACTGGAACAAGTGTGATGGAGAACTCTTGTAATTTTTATAAGTTGAGCCCTGCTTATCTTCATAAGTAAGCCATTGCTACTTTTCATCATTCATTTGCGTTTAGAACTGTCTGAAATCAGGGTATTTATTTCCAGACGTCATTTATTAGCGCTGTTACTTTAAGCTCTTTCCCATTATTCAATTTAATCAGTGATTGAATTTCTGCGGTTAACGGCTTACGCCCACAATATACAATGGTGGTGGTGGCTTTTTTGGTTGTAATAGTGTTGGTGCAGTATTCTTCGTGCAGTAACCTCAGATAGAACAGGTTTTGGTTAGGTACATGTACTTTCGCTACCAGTTAGTGGTTTTAACTCCTATCTAACTCATCCTCATTAGCGTAATCGTTAAATTTCTTTGTTATACTACCCTCTGTTTCACTTATTTCTTATGAACCTCGATTCAGTTTTAGCTTTTCATTTTTTCGCATTATATACTCCATGTTTTTGCTAAACTTGGCAAATAATTGATCTATTTGATTTACCCTATCACAGTGATCCATATTTTTTGCCTAAGTGTACTTAGTTCTTTCGCTAGATCCAACTTTAAGCAATATACAATTTCCGCTGACTTTAAAAGAAAAAAATTATGAAGGTTGCAAAGAGATTCTGTTTTATAACTACAACAGCTGCAAAAATAGCTGTTGTAGCTAGACGGTTAAAACAGTACGGCCAACTATGGCCACTAAGTACCAATTATTATTTATATTTTTATAAAGAACATTGCAAAAAAACCATGGGAAATTGACATTCCGTAAAATATGTTAAACTGCTAAAAAAGTGGTAATCGTGCTAAGCGCTCATATTGATCAATTTGAATAATTTTATCTCATTTCTTATAAATTTAAGAAAACGTCACATTACATATGACGAACAAAAACAACAAAATTTGAAAATATTCAATCCATTATCCTTTGAAACATAAAACTAATGACGGAAGGGACAACAATTTTCTATCACAATCTTCATCGTAAAAAACAGTAAATTGTTTCTATACTCACCACACCGAGCAAGAAATATTCTGCATTGAACATATTCAAAAAATTTGTCATTCCAATTCGGAATTTCCATTATTTTATCTATATCTGGAACGAGTATTGAGCAATAAAAAATTTGATAACTGTATTACATATTTTATTTGATTCCATCTGCTTGGCATGGGAGAATATTGGGTGTTTGGCTGCTGCTGCTGTTTTATACTCATATTCCGACAAAATATGTATATGTTCGTATGTAGATATGTACATATATCCAACAAAACGAGTAACACAAAAAGGTTACATGAAAAGGTTATGGTTATGATGATAAATCGAATTTTCGTATACGATTAAATTTTCCCCGAATTACCTTTAATTTTAATTTAAGATGAACATTTTTATATGAAGTTTTGTGTGTATGTGTATGTGGATGTATCCTAATAAAATTTAAATGTATTATAGCATTTTTTGTTGTTGTCTGAAGTTATCGTATTATAAGACAATTTTGTCATACAGGAAAATCCAATTTTAGTAAAGTGGAGCTACCCTAATATTCTCATTGGTAGTTCATATATGGTTATAATAATACAGACACTCATCCATATTCTTTCTGAATAGTTTGAAACTATTGAATATACGAAATTAGCTCGTTACTCCTAAATACATCTTACAATTGATTATTAATGCAAGAATAGAATAAAATAAAAAATATAGTATCTACCTGTTTATGGTACATACGTGCTAGATACTATTTCAATCCAATACTTGTTCAGCTTCATATGCTCATCTTATTTTTAAATCAATAACCAAATAAATAACACACTTATCGTACCATCAAAGCATCTATGTAAAAGTTAATGGATGTTGCATACTAACCATACGAGATTAAAGTATTTAGATGTAACAAATAACAATCGGTTGGATAGAAAATAAGGTGTGGTGGTACTTTAAAGATCTTTAAAGATTTATGAATCTTCAAAATCGAATATATATCAACTAGAACATGGTGGTAGAATATAATCTAATCTAATTTTCGAGAATCATATTGGTTTTTGCTATGATATTGTTGGAGTATAAGCCTCCGATTTATTTATATATCTTTTAATATTGTGAACAGACTGTTAATGGGTTATTAGTTTCCAGGTTATACATCTACTTTTGTTTTGCAAGAAATTAATAAGAAGTTTTCGTTTGGTCCGAATTTAACTACGGTTATCACTACCAGTGTAGTATTAGCTCACAAAACGTGATTGAGCTAGCATGCTGCTTATTAGTTCATGGCCGAAAATATTTGAAAAGTTAGGGTACAGATTACAAACAACGATTGCCATTATATAGGCAACAATGTTTTTATAGGTACATAATATTTTTTGTTTTAGATTCATTGATTTTATGAGACCAACGGAAGCGGAGTATGTTTTAAGTGGATCCAGTAGATCTTTTTCACTGTTGCCATTCCAAACACACAGATAACTTCTGCATTAGCCAAGACCTGGTTGAACGGCCATTATAAGATATTCTCCAGAAGTGTTTTACATTTACGAAATATTATTTGTTCCATGAGATTCAAAATTATCAAGGAAATTCTATCCTAGAATTTAAATAGAAGAATTTACAAATTTCGGTGGCTTGATCTTAACTATAACAAAGTATTGTACCTCATTGCTGTCATTTTACAAAAGCGAACATATTTTTATGTATTCCCAGATATTTTCTGTACGTCACAAGATGCTTATCTCTTTTCTAGAATATGTATAGGACATAACTCGTCCAGGTTTTATTCATCGGGCATAACTACACTTCGACGTACTAATCGACACAAAGTCTCTTCTCCAACTTTTAAACCTTTTTAATTTTATCCATTTTTGATTTGCTGCTATTTTTAAATAGCGCAATAATCAAAAACCACATTGATAAATGGATACATGTAACATCCTGGAGCTGTTGGTATAAGATACCCATTAACTGCTGCGCTAGGTTTGGTTTCTATCAGATACATTGATGCATTTCTTATTTACCTGCCGTGCGACATCTCTTGTTTGTATGATCCAGTACACCCAGCAGGCAGTAATTTAATATGATAATGCAGCATAATCGATTTTGAAATCAAGGCAGTAGAAGGTAAGATTATCGGATGTTTCTTATTATAACCAACCAAAGAATTGATTTTTCGCCCTCCCTTACGGTAATTCCTCAGGATGCACAATCTATACATTATACAATCAACGATTGTACCTCGAAAAACCATGACGCCAGCATTCACGACGAAAACGTTCACAGAATTCACAGAATTTCAGACATAATTGAGGATGCGCTGGAAAGCAAAAAAATACGTTCAAGTATTTTCTTGGGTGTAGCACAAGCCCTTGATAATGTATGGCATAGAGGACTAGAATATAAACTGCATCGAGATTTACCGAAGAAGTTTTATCAGATTCTAAAATCTTACTTAGCTGACCGACATTTTATGGTAAAATCCGAAGATCAATACTCTTAATTGACGAAAACATTAGCAGGAGTACCACAAGGCAGTGTGATAGGTTCAAATCTGTACATTCTATACACAAAAGACTTGATGGTGACACTGCAATCTTAGTAATTGGTAACAATGTAGATGAAGCAACAAGAAAAGTGCAAAGAGACCCTAACACATTGAGTAACTGGACAAAGAGATGGCAAATCCAGCTAAATAAACGCAAATCAATTCATATTAACTTCACCAACAAAAAAATTAACTGGATACTAGTGGAAATCAGCTCATAGCAAGTTTCACATGCAAATACCGCCAAATATCTAGGCATGACGCACTTGACGCTAAGCTTAAGTGGAAAGAGCGTGTCAAAAAAGAAGAGCTTAACATCAAATACAGAAAAATGTGCTGGCTTATAGGTAGAAATTCCGAGCTATCATTATTTAATAGTTTGCTGCTATATATGCAAATTCTAAAACCAATATGGATCTACGGTATCCAGTTTTCGGAATGCACCAAGAAGACCAATAGGAAAATAATACAATCATTCCAAAACAAAGTTGTACAAGGTTTTGGTGTATTTACTATGGTACGTCATAAATAATAATCTCCATAGGGACTTAAAGATGGAATGCGTCAACGAAGAAATCTGGAAGCGAGGAAACACATACTTCGTCTTTATCAATATAAAAATGTTGGGATTCACCGTATGATGGATAAAACCAGCTTATTTAAATGTCTCCTAAGAACGAGACCACTAGAACTAGGGCAGCCAGAATAAAATATACTAATTCGGGACTAACCGATGGGTTATATCTTCACAAAATAGAACACCAGATATTAAATACAAATTACTAGATGAATTATGATTTAGTTGTAATAAAACTATAATAAACGATAACGGTAACGATAATCGTAGTTTCTTGACAAGTCATTTTTCAGTAATTAAAAATTTAAGAAATACAAATTGTTTAAGACTAATCTCAAGTATTTACATTGAAAACGCGTTAATTTTAATGCAAAAATATTGCAGAATCGTATGCATATGTTCTCATTAGGAGAAATCGAAAAAAATTTAATATCGTCTATTACAGCGCCATCTATCATGATTAAAAAAAATGTTTTAAGGAAATCCTACATACTTTTAGCCGTAAAATTCGAATCTGCAATAACAAATAGGGATTCCTATTTTGATTTCAAAGTTACCCCCTGTCTCACCTATAAGAAGGGGAAGGGGGTACTAATTTTAGAACTAATGTATGTTCCCTTTAGAATGATTAAATTTTGATCATGGAAATTTTTTTTTGCAGAGTGCTTATTTTCCGAGATATTTGAAAGTATCAGCTAAAAAAAAAACCCGGTATAAACCATGTGACTAGCTTCACCAATCAAATCACACGTTTGCGGATATAATGTTGCGTAGCAAAATAATAACAAAGTAAAAACGGAGATAACAATTTTTTAAATTTGTTTTTAAATGGAATACGGAGATTTTTGTCCGCATACGTGTGGTTTGATTGGTGAAGATTAAGTCACATGGTTTACATATGTTGCTTTGATTGGTTAGTATGCGGATATTTTTAAATATTTTACATCCGCATACGTACTTGCACCTTTATAACGAAATTTTTATAACGAACTGTATGTATAAGAATTATTTAGTCGTAATATTCAATAATAGATAGCATTTTATTGTAACAAAATGTTCGTGATTTCGTGCCTACTACTTAGTTATAAATAAAAATTTATTTTGCGTCCAGCATCAAATAGGATTTTAACGTAGAGACTTTCAGTTTTAAATATTGTTTAATTACCTTAAAAGTTAATTGTTTTTATATATTTTTTACGTTTACTTCACAGATTAAACCAATTACTATTAATAAAAGAGATTTTTCGATCATAGAGCAAATAATTGTTAATTGAAAATGTAATCACTTTGGTTTTAAAATTGTGCAGTGTTAAGATGTTACTTCTATCGACTTGTAGATCTAGAGCAAGTACCTAGCAGTTTTAATTTCTTAGAAAACTTCTGATATGCAAAAAATAAATTAAAAAACATAATTCTTTAGTTTTTATTTAATTATTTTTGTCTCGAAAATAAAACTTAAACGACTCGTACTAAAAATTGCTAGAAGCTTTCAAACCGTAATTTTAATTAAAAATTTAGAATCGTCGTTAAAAAATGTAAAACTATTATTTTAACCGAAATCGACTACAAAAAAATAATACCAAGATACTTTATTTTATTTTCCTCAAAGTTTTCACGCTTAAAAACAAAACTAGTAAAAGCTGCCTTCAAGGAATGAAAGTTTAATGTAGAAATTGAAACAATCATTTTTAAAGCCAAAAATTCCTTAAAACCATAGATAGAAATTTCAGGTTTAAGTATATTTCATTTCATTTTTGGACAGAAATATAACTAATATCACTTAAATTTCAAATATCTGATTAGAACTCTCAGAATATTTCTATAAACCATCGAAAGAGATAAAATTTAAATTTATATAAGATTTTTAATTTTTTTTATTATAACTGCCTTTCTAAAAAAATGTATGCGAATCTTAAAAATTAACCTTACTGATATTTTTATAAGTATTAACCAATGTTAATACTTATTATTAGTGTGCATCATTTACTTAATTTATAAATTCAATAGTCCAAATGGCTGTTATAGAACGTCTCGAGCCAAAGCATTGGAATGTGTCTCTAATTTTTTACAATATATCGAACTATAGGCTCAAATTATATCTTTAATGGTTAAAATACCAAAGTAATCATCACCAACATACGTGTTTCGAATATACCAGGCAGAATTCGTGATCCTACTAAGTAGTTTTGAATGTGTACGTTGCAAAAATTCTCTATTTGATGTGATGGGATCCACCCCATAACTGAATACCATATGTCCATAAGTATCGCTTTGTATAGTAAAACTTTATTGTCGAGTGATAATCTTGATTTTCTTCCTATTAGCCAATACATCTTAGCAAATTTTATTTTTATTTGATTACGCTTTGATTCTGATATGCTTTTTCCATGTCAACCTTCTGTCCAGATGTAACACTAAGTATTTGACATTGGATTGCTGCGGAATAATTCCATCGTTCAATTTCAAGGTGGGCAGTTGCGTTTGTTAAGTGAGAATGTAACGTGTGTTGATTTATTTTCATTGACTTTTATTCGACAAGTCCTTAAACAGTTCTTAACTTTATTCAGATGATTTTGCAACTGCTTTGACGTAGTTTGAGGATTTTTACAAGACACCAAGATACCTGCATCATCAGCAAATGTTGATATTATAGCTTTATTAGAAATAAGCAAATCGGAACTCCTGCACTAATATCATTTAAACCAGTGGTTGCTGCATTTTGTTTAACCGAGCATTATCTTTGAAGGAGATAGTTTTCAAGAACTACATGGAACTGCTTCCACAAAAAATCTTTAATTTTGTATATTAACTCTCTATGCCAAACTTTATCGCATGCTTGTGCAATATCCAAAACGGCAGCAGAACAATATTTTTTTCATCGAAATGAGTATGACTCCTGTGAACTTGCTCTATAGTGCCATTCTGATTTCGGAAACCAAATTGATGATCTGGTATAATATGCCGCTCTTCTAGTACTGGTTTTAGTTTCCTTACAGTAACAGTTTATCAAATAGCTTTGATACTGTGGAAAGGATGCTTATTGGACGATATGACGAGATTCGTGTCTCATCTTTTCCAGGCTTATGTATCATTAGAATTTGCGATATCTTCCACTTTTGAGGATGTATCCAACTCGCATGATTGCGTTGAGGATGAACGTTATTAGTTTAATGCATTTGTCTGGTAATTCTTAAACCATTTTTCATGTAATAAGATCATGTCCTGGTGCTTTTTTCGGACTTACGCAGTTTTTTATTGTGCTCTTAACTTGCCTTTACGTAAACGTTATAGGCTTAAAATTCGAATCATTCACCATCTGTTTTGGTAGCATGTAGTTCTTAACTTGTTCATGTGGTGAGAATACGCATTTTAGATGAAAAGCAAAAGCATTGGCTTTTTCTTCAACACTTCTCGTCCAATTGCCACTTGGTAGACTAATGGGCCAAACTCTTAAAACGTTTAGTTGCTGTCCATAAGAAGTAGTCTGTTCTCTCTGCTGCCGAGAGTTCACTTAAATAGTTTTGAATATCTTCATTTTCTTCTGAGGCCCTCAGAGCTACTTTCAAGGTTTTAATTGCTAGATTTATTTTCCATTTTAATATTGGTGATCTTCTGCTGCCACTGCCGTCGAATTTTCTGCTTTTCTTGTATTAATTCTTGGATGTTTTTAGAAAGTCTATTAACTTTTCAAAAATACTGATGTTAGGTGTTGCTTTTTCTATTACTACTTCTAGTAGATCTCTGAGGTATGCTTCTGCTGCATCAATAGTTACTGGTGTGCTAAGAGGAATATCTGGTAATTCTCTACAATTTGTTTACTGTATTGATCCCATTTAGTTTTTATATTGGTCGAAGGTCTGACCTAATCTTTAGGACATCATTACTCACTGTTATAATTATTGGTGAATGATTGGATGATAAACCGTAACCATCTGTTTCCATAGCATTTGTACGTGCAATACCTTTAGTTATACAGAAGTCTATTAGATTAGGTATTTTCTTTTTGTCCGTAGGCCAATATGTTGGATGCTCCGCTGATAAATAATCCAAACACAGTTACTTCATAGCTTCATAGAGTTGTTTTCATTTCGGAGTTGTCAAACTTGGACCCTATTGAGTATGTTTTGCATAATCTAAGAATTGCTTCTTTTTTATTGTGTGTTTTGGAGGGCATTACACTAGTGATATTACACAGTTGCCAGACCACTCCTCTAGGCAGATATTTGTTGTTTGGATATGATCTTTGTCATATTTCTCAAGTTCAAAGTGTTTTAGTCATTAATTTTGAAAAGTTTTTTTTTGGTAAAGTGTGTTTCTGATACTAACATTATGTCAATATTATGCTCGATAAGGAATACTTGTACCTTTGTTTTGTGTTGAGCAAGACCGTTTACCTTCAATACGGCTATTTTGAGGAGAGTAATTTTTGGTTTTTCTCAAGTAACTGCATCAATCTGTTCATGGTTCTCTCCATCATTGACATAAAGCTTTGCATCATATCTGTAAGCTTGTTTAAGGCAGTTGAAATATTTCCTTCTTCACTATTTTTAACTTTTGAATATATGCCTTTAAGTATATTTGCATATGAAAAGTGCACTATTGACGACCGGCTTTTCGTTTCTATTAGTGTAAACTTTTTCTGGTTGCACTTCAAAATTAATTTGATTTAGCTAAAACATGCGTTGTTCCGCCCTCTTTCTAGGATTGATTTCTCTATTTAGGTCTTTATATACTGGGCACCTTCTATAGTTTACCATATGATTTCCAGCGCAGTTGCTGCATTTTTTTTGTAGATACATCAATCAGTTTTAGTTTTATTGCATTGTTTGGAACTATGAAGTTCACTACAAATAACACACACATAATTTAGCGTGCAGTAGGCTCTGGTGTACGCTTATTCTTGACACTTAACACACTGTACTGAACCAGTTCTTTTTTTAGGTTATTCGACAGTGATGCGACAATGCAGTAGATATCTAAAGTTATATATGCTAAGCTTCCCTTAAACTGGTTTGTTATCAGTTTCTAATTCGAAACGGAACATTAGCTGTGGCAACTTTTCTCGATTTGTGATGTTTGTTATTGATTTTGCAATTAAGCCTTCGGCAGCGAGCGCAGCATGTATATCATTACTGTCCACGTAACTAAGTAAACGAGATGCGACGCTTTGTACAACAGATATGGCTATAAATTTTATATATTCTTGACTTCAAATTTTAAACAATCAAGTTAATCGTGTACTATTACAGATTTGCAATGCAGGATTTTAGAAAGGTAGCTCAGGTGTTATTGAATTATTGAAATGCCTTAAAATTGACTTTGCACCCCAATTACTGAACCACTAGTAAATTTTAATGATAAATAAGATTAATTGCATTTTCTTAATTTGACGTTTCTACTTCCTAGAAACTGTTATGGTGTTTTTCCACGATGAAACATATTTTTTCTGCCAAACATTAAAATCTGCAGCAAATCCAAAAAAAGAAAGATAGTGTTAAATCCTACTTTAGTGACAAAGACAACTCTTTTTTTTATAGCTAAATTTTATAGTTTTATAAGTTGACGTCTTTCCTAAATAACCTAAAAAAAACAAAAATTTATTTGCACATATCCAAAATAAATTGTATTTTTTTATTTTACTGTGAGATTTTAATGAATTTTAAGGAATATTTATAGATTCGAAAAATAGATCTGATGAATATAATATTTTATACATTTTTTTTTACTAATTACAACACAATATAACAATATTATGAAAAAATCTCAATAATATCAAAAATTTATTTAATTTTTATAACCTCAAAAGTTTAGTTCTTACCACACTGAAAATAAAATGAATTCAACTATAAAAAAAATAACCAAAAATTTTATATTTGTGTGCGAGAAATATTTTCTCGTTCAAACACAAATTTTATGTGAATGAATATTTTGCAGCTATTTTCTACCATAAAAAGTATTCCAATTTTATATTTTTTTTTTTAAATAATTTTGTATTTTTTCGTTTTGCTGCCATAATTATGGCGACAAAACGAAAAAAATACAAAATAATTTTACATGCACAGCGTGCAGCAAAATTTGTCCGTCTCACTCGTACAACAGTTAAATTTATATTTTTATCTCATGTTTTACGAGCATATAAAATATGTTTCATCGTGGAAAATACTCTTTAGTACAACAAATGCGTACCGCTTCAAAAGGAGTAAAAAATATATTAATTTTTTATAATTTATTTTCTCATTTTTTGCGTTAAACATTTCAAATTCAGAAATTTTAACATTTCGGTTACAAGAGAAAGTTAACTATGATGATTCAGAAGTTGTAACCGAAATGTTAAAAAGAATTTCTCAATTTTGAATTTAACGCATGAAGCTGTTACGGACCTCAAGCTAAGCTACATTTTAAAGTGGTTTTCACAAATGTACAGATAAATATCGCGCTAAAAAACTATGTAGATATACATTTTGACATGTCTAGTTTTTTTAAAAGATTTTTGGCATTGGTTGGTCATTAAATCAAAATCATTTCATGATAATGTTAAATGTACATGATTTCAGTGGTCGAAATCATGTATATTATTGAAATCATCAATTTCGACCGACTCCTTTTTAACTCAAATATATTATCGTATTTTAAAAAAAAAATAGCAAATCAAAAACACTATTGGTTTGGTATTTTTTTTTTGACAATACACTTCATGCACGCGTAAAACAAAAACCTTATGAAATGTCAAAATTTCGCAATCATTTAATGTACCGTGTAGATAAATCAAAGCGAAAATATTGAAGGTTTCATAGTAGTGCCATCTATTATGCAATCCGACAAACTACTTTTTCCATTATTTTTTTACGTTGAACGAAATTGTCTGCGCATATTTTGTATATCGCTCTTTTATAGCTACTTAAATTTGATGTCAAACTACTATGGACAATTTATTTTAGTTCGAACTGCGTACCAATCTTAAAATGAGAAAATAAATTATAAAGATTAATATATTTTTGCGACTCTTTTGAAGCGGTACGCACCTCTTTGTGGTCGCATCACCTTGTTTTAAAAATGTTGTATTATTAAATAAATTTAATTATTAGTTGGGTGTTTATATACATAAACTTTGTTTAAATAAATAAATGTTTACTTAACGGTCAAATTTCGATTGAATATAAGATGAACCACAGAAAACATGTGATTGCGGTACTTTTGTCTATTTTTTAAAACAAATATGGCTTTTTTCTGTTAAAACTACAAACACTGATAAGTGTATCGATCCACTTCCTACACATCTGTCGCAATATATTTAAACGATTAAAATAAAATACCGTTACATTGCTGATTTATGTTCTTCCAATATTCATTTTGTATTATAAATTGAATTCGATACTTCCATCATACCTGCTCAATGAATTATTGAATTTCAATAATGAATTGTCTTGGAATTTTTTTATTAAATTGAAATACTTAGATTAATGTACCAAATGATGTCCCCAATCACAGTTTGACAGTGCTGAAAAAAAATACAAAATAACAAGAATTTAACTAAACGATTTTCATTTCCTTTAAGGTACATTGCCGTATTATTTGTGTATGTATGTATAGTACGTGTATATAGCAATATCTACCATCGTCATAAATTTCTTCCAGATCATATAATTAATCTAATCTCCATTTTTTTATATTTTTACCTCATCATCAGACATCAGCTATCTATTTTCCATGTTCTCCGTATAATGTTCGTCTATCTGTTCGTTTCACGTTAATACCTTTATAGAAAATATAGAAAACTCGCATTGTGGAAAACCTTCAGACTGAAAAAAAAATCTTCGTATTTTGTGATTGATGGTACATTACATTTCGCATATAAATTTCATATCGCACCGTTTTATTGTTATATGCAAACACAGGGAAAATTTTTCATTGTTGTGGCTTTACAAGGCAATATGTGTTTTCAGAAACTAAGCTCGTTTAAATAAAATAAAAGGTACAGAAGGTATTAGGATAAAAGTTAGAGCTTGATTTTTCCTAATTATAAAAGATCGAAAGTAAATTGCACATTTTCGTTCAACCATAAAAATGTCATTAAATTTAGGGTTATTTCGGTATTATATTATTTAGTGTTTGTGCGAAATTTAAAACATTTTTATGGACTTTTTATAGCAGCATAATTGAAGTCCCAATTTTTTATTGTCACTAATCGAAACATACCACAACTGTGTGTTTTCACATTACAAATAAATTATATGTCTTCATGGTATGAAGACTTGATAATGGACCATGTCTTAAGAACTTTGTATAGTGAAGAATATAGCTGTTCCTTTCTATGTGAATCAACTAGTGGATAAGTTGACAGCGATCACAGAACACATTTGACGTGCTCCTACAGATATCTCTATGCTAATCTGAATCTATGTTATTTGCCAAAGTTCTGTATTGTGTTAAATCAGAGTAATTTTTTGTAAGGTTTAAGTGTACAGGTTGGTAATTATGATACTAAACTTGGTAGAAGAATTGGTAGCAACTTGAAATTGGTGATAACACATCTCCGCTTATCTAGACTTAATTTTTGAATCCTTTTGAACAGAATTATTTCACTCTAAAGATGCAGCGCATAATTTTGCAGTTGGTCTTTAAAAATCCATTACTGTGACTTCCTTTTACAGTAACTACTCTAGTTGGTTATTTTTACCAGGTGGTGTAGCTCAATAATCGTTCCAAACGGCCAAATGGTGGGCGGCAAGTATTGGATTTCTCATCCGATACTTTAGAGTTGACTGATTTGTCACAGCATAATCATATTAGACATTTTCAAAATAAACTCCTTCACTTGTTTTTTTTTAAATATTGGGTCAAACAATATTTGTTTGGAAAAAGCAGATTACATACTGAGTAAAGTTGATGGTTATCATCCACCAATCATTGTTTCTATTTCATTAGTTATTAGTAGAAATCTACATTCAAAAACAGGTCATCAAATTAATTTTTTTAATCTAGATTATACAAAGTTGGCATCTGATCTTGCTTCCGTCAGCTGAGATTCTTTGTTTGGTAATGCGTCGGTTGATGATGCTTTAAATATATTTTATAATAAATCGTTATTTTTAATAAGAGAATATTCAAATAATTCTCCTATAAAAATGAAGAAATTTTCTTATATTACTTATTAATGCCAAAGAAAAAGCTCACAAACGATGTGTTGTAACGTGACAAACGATATGTTGTATAAGAAATCGCTGGACTACTCCATGTTTTCCAATTATAGAAAATAAGTAAAAATTCAAATTAAAATATGCTGGCACTTATATAAGGTGGGCCATTTAAAAGTTTAAATTTAAAAATGCAATAAAACAAAAACGGTTTGAAATATTACCAAATTTTTTTTTTTTTGTGAAGTACAATTATTCCGGTTAGAAATGGAATATTATTTCATTCATATGGGATCGTATCTCGACGATGGCATCACGAATGATGGCCTTCAAATGCTCAATTGTCTCTGGTTTGTCGGCATAACACTTGTCCTTAACGGCGCACCACAGAAAATAGTTCAATGGTGTTAAATCGCAGCTTCTTGCCGGCCAATTGACATCACCATTTCGGCTAATTAAACGGCCATCAAACGTTTGACGCAATAAATCGATTGTGGCATGAGATGTGTGGCAAGTTGCACCATCCTGTTGCAACCAAACATCGTTCACATCAATACCATGAAGAGCGCGCAAATATGGGACAATGATGCCTCCGCTCCACAAGCAGCACCAAACAGTCACTCGTAATGGGTGCATTGGCTTCTGTAAGACCACGTGTGGGTTTTCTGAGCCCTAAAATTCGGCAATTTTGCTTATTAACGTACCCACTAATATGAAAATGAGCTTCAAAAAGTGCTCGAAAATTGGTCCGATCGAATGGGGTACTGTGAGGCCAGCCGCGGCAGCCATATGAATGAAATAATATTTCATCTCTAACCGGAACAATTGTACTTCACAAAAAAAATAAAAAATTTGGTAATATTTCAAACCGTTTTTGTTTTATTGCATTTTTAAATTCAAACTTTTAAATGACCCACCCGTTATATAGCGCGTGTTGAAATTAACATTAAACAAAATCTTAAATCGTTTTGGTATTATCAAAAATCATTTTATACTAAATCTGAATATCCAAAAAATATGTTTTTGGGTAATTAGATATCGAGTAATAATGTAAAAATTAGCAAGTTGTTTGTAGAGCACTTCAAATCGGTTTATGTACAGGATACCAATGTGCACACATACGATTCAAGTCAAACTGGTGCAAATAACTTAACTATTACGGAGTTAGAAGTTCGTATGGGTTTGAATACGCTAGATATTAACAAAGGTGCGGGTCCTGACCAATTACCTAATGTATTCTTTAAAAATTTGAAATCCATCATTGCACCGCCGATCACATATCTATTTATCCTTTCATTAAGAAACTCCCTCTTTCCTTCGAGATGAAAGCAGTTATATATATTGCCTTCCATAAAAATGGTGATTTAGCAAATATGCAAAATTATAGGTCAATCTCCATTTTAAATTCGTTAACTAAAATTTTTGAAAAAATTGTCTACAACATGGTTTTTTATCAAATTAAAAGCCAAGTAACACCAGCTTAACATCGCTTTTTCCAAAGCACTTCACACTGACCAATCTAGCTGAATTTTGTGATGTAGCATTTGAAACATTAGACAAAAAAAAAAGACTTGACTGCATTTACACTGACCTTTTTAAGACTTTCGACAAAGTATCCCATTATATTCTATTGCGTAAAATTGGTTCATTTAACATATCTCCGCTTTTAAAAAAATAGTTTCATTCTTATCTGTCCAACCGAGTTCAATTTGTAAAATTTAATGGTGTTCTGAAGGTTTCCAACCATCATCTGGAGTACCACAAGGATCAATAATGGGTCCCTTTCTTTTCATTATTTTTATTAATGGTATATCTAAGGTTATTAAATCAAAACATCTATTATATGCGGATGATTTAAAGACATATAATATTATTGATTCCAATGATGATATCAATATTTTGCAACGGGATCTAAACTCTATTTATGATTGGTGCAGTTTAAATCAACTTCCGCTTGATGTAAATAAATGTTTCAGTGTAACTTTCACAAGGAAAATCAATAAAATTGAATCTATAATATTAATGGATTTATGTTGTCACAACTCACCGCATTTAAAGATCTAGGTATAAACTTTGATTTTAAACTAAGATTTAATGAAGATGTTGATGTAACTTGTCGTAAATCCTGTAAACTTTTAGAATTTGTTTTTAGACGAGGTAGAGACTTCAGAGATCCAGCACGTCTTCTGCTATTATTTAATAGCCTTATACGAACCACTCTAGAATATCTTTCTCAGGTTGATTTAGAACCCTTTCTATAATGAATATAGCAATCGAGTTGAGAACATTCGGAGAAGATTTACGAAATATGTTTTAAATATGTCCCTTCAACTCACTATTTGAATTATTACATTCGAACGGTAAAATTTAACCTTTTAACATTAGATGACAGAAGAGTTTTATTGGATGAACTGCATAGGAATTAAGCACGACTTTTAGTGATTAAAAAAAATCTATATAATTTCTTGTAATTTGCTAGAAACACGTATGTTTAAAAACACTACGAAATAATTTCTTGTACTTTGTTAGAAAAACGTATGTCTAAAAACACTTTTGTTTATTGTTTGTATGCTTCTTTTTGACATTTACGTATGTTGTTGTCAATACAAAAATAATTATTTTTTGGTTTGCTAAAAATTTAAATTTGATTTATTTATTTGTCTTTAAATATTAAAAATATACAAAAATAAATATAATATAATAACATCTAAATATTTAAATTTTGTTATTTTATTCTCTATGCTGTATTTATATAATACTTATTTTTTATTATTATAATTTATTTATTTTTTAATAGTTTTATAAAACCATAAATTTTTTTGTAACAGACTATGTGATATACGATTTACGTTTATCACATAGTCTATTACAAAAAGAAATATGGTTTTCCGTTGTTTAAATATTGTTCGGCGGTTATGTACAAATTTATTGATCAAATTCATTTTTAGTCGGCAAAGTTCATATATTATATACAATAAATAAATGAAAATAAAATAAAACATTGTATGATCTGTATTTGTAATTCATAATATCTTTTATTTATTTTAAATATTGCATATTTGTTATCAATTCTATAATGATTTTTTTTTATCGACTGGTATGGATGTACTCATAAAATAAATTTTGTGTAGTGATTTTTTTTTGGTATCATGTAAATCTTCCGTGTTTTGAGTTGGTATCATGTAACCTTATTGTAGCAGTTTTAATAATTATTTTTCGTTAGTGATTTTTTTTAATCACTAAAAGTCGTGCTTAATTCCTATGCTGTTCTTATTTTAATTAGTGAATAATTTTGTGGATACCAATTTGTTATCTAATAGTACATTATTTGATAAGCGAGTAATGAATCGTATTACTCCCGAGGGATGATGAAACAAGTGTAGCGAGTTGAGTATTTCATTCTGAGGGAGTATTAACTATTACTCGCAAGTTATATACGATGTTTTTTCTAATACTATTGAATAATTTTAGGTTTTTGGGTAATGAACACCAAAAATATTTTAAAATATTTTCTGAAAAAGATGTTATTTGTTTTTGATCCCTCCAATCCATGAAAACTCTATAAGTGTTTTCATATTTCTTTTTGGATTTTTGAGGTAACAAATCTAAGCATGTATCTGTTGCCATTTGTTGAATCTCAGGTGGTGTACAAATTTGCTCCATTTCCGAGTCAGAATTCATATTTTAGAGGCAATTAAAATTTTTAAAACAATTGCGATTGAATAAATTAACAATAAATGTCAATTTTCAATAAACAAAAAATTCATAGCCTTCTTATCAAACATTAAAAACTGTTTTTTTATATTAAAAACTCATGATTTCTGTATACTCATGAGTATTTTTGCATATTACTCATGTGCCGTGAGTAATGAATGTCATTTCTAAATAATAAACTAATAGGTTATGATCGAATTATTCAATGGGATTGGAAAAAATTAATTTCGATGCACCTACATACAGCACAAGATATATTCTGTTTCAGCACAAGAAATAACTGTTTTAACCACCGTTATCAAGATATAATCTTGGTCTTTCATCGCCTGTAAATCGAATGGAATCAAATCATTTACAATACTTTAGATATATAGATCTTTTCAGCATATCTTTGTTGAATTTTCGTAAGAAATATATTGCCGTCATGAAGTAATGAATTCATATTAAAATCGTCATATTTTGTTGTTTTAGTTCCAGGTTTAAGACTACAATAATTATTACTAATACTATTATTCTTCATTATTTATTAAAATTATTATTATTATTATTATTATTATTATTTTTACTATTTACTATTGTTATTGGAATTACTAATATTTCTTATTATTAATATTTTTGATACTTTGTGAATTATTATTATTTTACTAGTTTTATTATTATGTATTATTATTATTATTTTTTTTTTAAATTTTAATTGAAATTGTTTATAAAATGTTAAATATAGTGAGGCAGCATTCTATTGGGTTTATCCTGTTTACTGTTAACAGAGTTATTAATTTATTCCCGGTAAGATTTTATATGAGTATCTGGTACCCAGATTATTTCCTATATTCTCAAGTTAACGAATTGGATTTTCGTGTATGTACACACAGTATAATATACAATTTTATTATGGTGTTCTTTTTTTGTATTTGTGTTTTTTATCACCTTTTTTGGGACGGCATTAATTTTTATTTTAATATATTCATGGCATATAAATTCGGGCGCTAAGCTGTTATAATCGGTTCAAATTTTTGATGCTTACACGCTCTACTAGAGAGTTTTTTTCATGCTGCTGTGATGTGGAATTAATAACATTTAGCTTTTGCATTATTATTTTCATATACAAATATGTTTATGTGACAATAGATTTATGAAAATTAATTTTTAATAGATGAAATATTACGCTGTGTGAACCAAAACGTGACCACACCTTTTGAGCAAACAACTGAGGATGAAGTTGATAAAGTTATATGTAAGCTGAAATTGAATTCACCTAGCGGGTATGATGGCATTTCTAACAAGTTTATAAAGACATGCAGGCATAATTTGACGAGTTGTGTTATAAGGCTCATTAACGGACACCTATTCAATTCGAAATTTCCAGACGAACTAAAAACGTCTAGAGTTATATCAATTCTCAATAGACAAATTCTATTAACATTTCAAATTTCCGACCAATTTCGTTTTCAACTGCGTTCACAAAACTCTTTAAAGAAATCGTTTGTATTATATGCGCGATTTACATTCAACGATATTTTCTAAGTGTAGATATTTAAAAAGAGATAGCATGAGAAATAAAGTACTATGGAAAATATGAGAGAAAAAGAAAATAGTTTTTTATATTATTTTTTAAGTAATGAAGGAATCATAATCATTCTGGCATTTCCAAACGAAAATATTATAACCTCGTTTGTTTTTGAATAATATTTTGCAAATATATTATACAAAATTTACGCATCTTTTGGGTTTGTATACATGCTTTTATGTATATTTTTATAATCTACAAGGCTATATGCATATTCTAACAGGCAATTTGTTCTTCCATTTCACTTTCAAAACAATAAACTTTTATTTCATAAATTCAATAATATTCTATACATTTTTTACAGTGCAATCTAGTCATCATAATATTTTATTTTCTGCCAATTTTAAAGTGTATCGCCATCTGTTTATAAAAAAAAATGACGATTCACTATGACCTGAACTATACAATTTGATATCAGTATCCTCATTTTTCGGTTCGTTTCTCGGCTTACATATGTCGAATTTTGTTTACAGAAGTCGTGACTTCCTTACTATGTTGTATCTCATGTTTTTGTGCAGATGTCGATTTCGTTGAATGTAAATCGCGCATTCTAGATAAAAATCAAATAATTGGAAACCACCAATGTGGTTTTTGTCAACAATCTAATACAAAGGCAGCATGCTTAGATTTTACAGGTTTTTTGAGTAAAGCTTTTGATGGTTTCAAGCATATTTCTTGATCTATCGAAAGCTTTTGATCGCGTAAATCGTAAAATATTACTTTTGAAATTAAAAACACTTGGATTGGTAGATAACGATATTCTATTTTTTAAGACATTTTTTGATAACCATCGGCAATCAGTTTAAGTAGGTACCTTTATAGTAGTATTAGATCCGTAACTTTGGAAGTTCCACAGGAAAATTGAGGAAAATAAAAGTTTTAAGTATCTTGAACTCATTATTGATTCGAAGCTAAGTTGAAATCTACATATAGAAAAGGTGTTGAACTGTATTTTACCATACATATTTGCAATTTATGGAACACGAAATATACTACCAAAGAACATTTTAATTCAAATTTATAATTTGTTTATATCATCACAGTTAGTTTTACTTAAATCCTATATGGAGCGTTTATTCCAAACAGACCGATTATTTATTTTGATGCTAACCTATGATGCAATCGTTCCAAGGGGTTATTCATTATTGGTAAACTAATATTGTTGAAGTTGTTCCAATCTTTATTAGGACAATTGGTATTAATAGTGTTTCCTTTTAAATCTAGATATCAACTAACGAAATTGTTTCAAAATATTGAAAAATTCGATTCTAATTCTTCTGCCATTGTTAATACTAACATGTCATATGTTGTAGAAACGTCATGTTCTTTAACATAAGCCAGAGCATATGTAATAAGCTAGCATATGTATTTGAATAGCGAAACTGCTATCCGTAAACACTTCTTCATGTCATTCTCTGCAATATTGCGATATAATGCTTATATACTTCAGGAAATATAATTTTAAAAGCACTTATTGAAGCCAGTTCTATATTGAAAAGGACTTATGATGGTTTCAACTTATTTTCTAATTGTTTAAGTTATTATAACTTTGTATACAATACACAGTATACACTTTTCCAAAAAGGGGAGGGCATGTTTTAAAGGTCTCAATGGTATGCTGCAATTCTTTTGACTGCGCACGTTTTACTAAATTTCATACTGTAGAAAATATTAACATGCAACATTTTATACTGATTCCACTATCAATTAGAAGAAATATTTCTTTTCTGGCTATCGTTTGTAAATATTCGGGACCAACCAGTCCTTTATTTGTCCTATCGTTGGCGTATCATTTAAGAAAAGCACTCGTCTTTTTAATACTAGTTTGACATTATCTGCGCCTAACTGAGCAGCGTTTGCTCCATAGGAGTACTCTACGGTGTGTTTTTAACAACTCCACATTCGTTGATTACTCTGCTTTCCACTTTGAACGATTACATTACGAGCGTTTCCAGTAAACGTCATAGTTATGCGATCCATCAAAACCAACACAAATGTTTATACAAGCCAGCGTACTGTAAGTTTTGTACACAATATACTAAAACAAACGATACACTTCAAAATTTGTATCAGTGAAAAAAAAAACGATTATAAAATGCACTCATACTCAAATATAACAAAACAAAACGAACATTTGTATTGCGTATGTATTGTGTTTTGTAATTATAAACCAAATAAAAACTCATGTAAAGCAACAACAAAGCTATCGTTTTTTTTTTGTTTTTTGTGGTTTTGAACCAGAACCAAAAATGTCTCTATAGAACGATCAACTCATTTTTTGATACTACTACTGATACTATTACTTATCCGCCTCAATAAAGTAGTATTGGTACCATAAAATGTAACAAAGCAAAAATAACATAAAAAAACTAAATATATTAGTGTTAGTAAAAATATTTTTTTGTTTTTATTTTACGCTATATCTTTACACAACCAATACTACCAAAATGCTTACCAAAAAATGTCCTTGGACATGTTAATATTGTACAAAGTTGCTCGTAAAAGCACTAGAACCGACTGCCTTATTTAAATACTGCTTTATCGATTTAATATTAGCCTCCCAAAAGCCACCAAAATGGGGTGAATGAGCTTGTATAAAACCAAATACGATTTTCTGGAACCGAACGAGTTCTTCTTATTCCTTCCTACAACCCATACACTTTAAGCCATAATCCATTATAATTTATCAAGGAAGGTCCCTCTTTGCAATAAAACGGCCTTATGTAACTATAAATATTGTCGTGTTTAAATCAGATACCAATTCAATATGAACTGCTTTTTATGCAATGCAAATAAGTTTAGGCCTTCACTACCTTAAACTGCCTACGACCAGCATAATCGAATCCCACATATTAAAAGCGACGCCGCATTCGCACGAGAAATTTAAGCAGATTTTCTATCTACTGGTCATGATCTACTGGATACTGTTTGGCCTTGAAACATTGGATGCATTTTACTAGGTTGTCCTTCACTAATCTTCTACAGTCTATAATCCAAAACTGTTGACCTCTTAAACAGATTTAAGTAGCTATGATCCAGCGTGAAAATAAGTTTTGTGGTACTCATCAATCAAATATCTGATTACTACATATCCTTTCGGTAAATTAGCAGGATGTTTTACTTAGCAGGATCTAGCTCGTTTTTAAATTCTTAAGGTGTCTTCATATAAAAATGGCAAAGTCTTTTGGATTTTTAAAAGATTATTAAATTTGTTAAACAGTTGGTCAAAAATATCGCAACACTTGCTTTCGGTTCGTTAATGTTCACTAGTTCTAATTCTGGTTTGACCAATTCTTATGGGTTTTAACAAGATAATCTGGTCATTGTCATCATAACAGGTTTTCAGATACCATTCCAGGACAAAGTCCTCGCGGTACAATATTGTCGGGTTCTAGTACCATTGTGGTCTGAGGATGGTATTTACTAGGTTGTACTCAGTTAGTCACAAAATGGCCGCTTTCGAGATAAAGGGGCGAGCTAGGCTAATACGATAGTTTTGTCAAACTTTACCAAACGATTTATCCTAATAAAAAAGCACACAACTCTAAGTGCGGTAGCGATATTTGTTTAAATAGAAGCAACTTTCGATTTTGCTAAGTTGGATTGTGGTTGAATTTTATCTCCTGTGTGGAGCAAGTTACGGCTGATGACTTTGATTTATGATTCACTCCTTGGTTACCTACAATTTTCCATGCCAGAAAAGTGATTCTTTTCAATATTATGAATGGTAGTAATTTATATATCGGGCAAATGAGAGCTATAGGTACCGGGGAAGTTTTTGCATTTTTTTCCTAATCGCTATTTACATAATAGATAATAAAGCATAAGAAAGCAAAATTTGTACAACTCTGTTTCATTGTTCTTCTCAAAATAAATCCAACGAGGAATGGAGGTGTCTTCAGCAGTAGCAGTGCGTTTTTAAATTTTTGCCATGTTGTTGATACATGTGCCGAAAGTTCTTCATTCCAAGAGATACCTGTTAGCTAGAGTTTTTGCATCCTAAGCATAGTTGCAATTGTTATAGTTGTCAGCCAGCCTAATGGATCGACACGTTTTGGGGTCGCTTTGTAACGACATGTATCATATTGACGGCAAATTACAGCATACAAAATATCAGGTAAAATCATCTGTTCATTTTGGGTAAATCTATAACTTTATAGTAAACTGCAAACAAAATCGCTTAACTCAAATTACACCATAATACCATAGACAACTATTTGTCTAATGAACTAAACTAGTTGTCTTAGATAATACTACGAAAATCGTATAATAGCCGATCTACATTCAACAACTTTTGAAGAAGAAGTTGATCTTGAAATCAATTTAGTAAAATTCAAATAAAAACAAAAATTGCAATAACATTTCGTTTTTATGTGGGTGAGTAACCAAAAAATAGTATATTAAACTAATTTTATACATGTATTGTCATCTTTTTATATGTTTTGCAACAAAAAGATAAAACTTTTCATCTTGTAAAAAGCAAGATCATCTTTTTTAAAACAGTTTTTAGGTTTGGATCTCGGGTTTCATCTTTTTATTTTTACAAGAAGAAATTTTTTCTCGGTTTGGCTTGCATAATTTTTCAATCTAGTGTCTCGGTTTTTTTCAAGATGAAAAATTTGTTGAATGTAAATCGGCTATAATTCATCGAAACAAAATTATAATTTATCTGAATTACAAAAATTGAATGGCGCC
The DNA here is from genome assembly GCA_963556175.1 of Tipula confusa. Taxonomy (NCBI): domain Eukaryota; kingdom Metazoa; phylum Arthropoda; class Insecta; order Diptera; family Tipulidae; genus Tipula; species Tipula confusa. The sequence continues at coordinate 118,178,325 of OY744476.1, forward strand.
CGTCTTAGATAAAGAAACACAAACTTACTTGAGAAAAGTCAAGAAAAATAAAACAAACGGTACTTGGAATTTTTAAAATATAAAGATTAAATTATTAAAAAAAATTATATATTTTTGAAATTAAATTTTAAGAATTTTTTCATTTGTTTGTTTTTGAAGGATTTCTTCACGAAATTATTTACTTTAAGCAAAAAGCTGTTTAAACTGTACTTAAAGCTGTTTGAAGTATTTTTTTCTGTTATACTTTTCGTTTTTATTGGTTTTAAACTGGAATTAATTATGTTGTATGTGGATTTTATTTTGGTTTTTGTGTGTTATGTTACGATGATGTCTAATACAACGTATGCACACATTTTAGCAGGTGGAATTTATTTGTTTTATGGTTAGTAATTTTTTTTTTGTTAAATCAATCATTTTTATTTTATGGGATGAGATAGCGTAGAATAAGAAGATACGTTTTTTCATCATATACTCGCACTTATACATCGATACTTTTATATAATTGGATAAAGAGTTATCTAATAGGAGTCATAAAAATAACCTTGATTTTGGATAATTACTCATTTAAAGCAGATTATGATGTGCGTAGCAAAAAATAAAATAGCTGCCCATTTGTTTGAATGAAGTTCACTTAGCAGTACATCCTAATAATAATGCACGAGGGAGCAGTGCCGTGATTTAAAAAACATATAAAATACGATTTGCAACTAAAGCTGGAAAGTGATGAAATACAAGCAATTAGCGTTAGCATTAATACCTCAAACCACAAAGTAGTGGTAGCCGCAATATATTGCCCACCTAGATACAGCATCAAAAAGAATGTTTATACACACTTTTTCAAGCAGCTAGGTGAAAAATTCATAATCGGGGTTGACTTCAACGCTAAACATACAGACTGGGGATCAAGACTAACAATACCTAAAGTGAAAAAGCTTCGTCAAATAATAATTCAATACAACTGCAATTGGTATTCTACTGGAAAATTAACTTATGGGCCCAGCAATCAAAATAAAATACCAGACTTAATTGTCTTCTTTATAACAAGAAAAATCCGGTTGATTATATATAAGGACAAGAAAAATCTGACTTCACATCTGACCAGTCCTCTATTTTAATGATAATAAGTGATACAATAATTACAAATGAAAAGCAGCCAATGTTAACAATTGCATGTTAGATGATTGGACAATTTTTAGGAATGAACTAAACAATAGCATCATTTTAAACACACAAATTTTATCAGAAGAAACATTAGAACAAGAGGTGGAAAAGCTCGTCAAAGATATACAGCAAGCAGCGTGCAAAGTACTAATATAACAAAACAAAAACCTAGCTGGCAATTGCTATTCAATGGAAATTAAATCACTAGTTATAGAGAAGAGAAGTTGCCCGAACGGAATGGCAACGTACATAAGACCCAGCCGTCAAAAATAGATTCAACAATTAAACAAATACGCAGAGAAATATAGGAGTTTACAAAAAAATCAATAAATTTATACCTCTAATCTCTCACCTATGCAAAAGATAGTGATTATTCATTGTGGAAAGAAACCAAATATCTGAAAAGGCCAGTTATGCACATATCACCAATAAGAACAAATAATGGTCGCCTGGCTAAAACCAAAGAAGAAAAAGCGAAAAGTACCGTACACCCCAATTTAATAAAACTTAATCAACAGGATATACTGACTGAAAATCATACAACCATCCTGAGATAGAAAAGCCCTTTAATCTAAAGAAGTGAAACAAGAAATAATGAACCATGTAGTTCGTAAAAAATCACCAGGATATGACTTGATAACTGGATATGATAACTTGATAACTTGATAGCTTGATAATGATACCTAAACCAGGTAAGTTATAAAGTGAATTAACCTCGTACAACCCAATATCACTTGTTCCGATCCAGAAATTGTATCCCATCAGTTTGGATTTAGAGAGAAACACTCAACAATCGATCAAGTCCAAAGAAAATCAGATTTAATAGAAAAATCCTAAGAGTTAAAAAAAATTTGTTCAGTCATATTTCTGGATATAGTGCAGGCATTTGACAAAGTCTGGCTAGATGGTTTAATATTTAAACTGGAAAAAAATCTGCCATTTGAGTATAATAAACTGCTAAAGTCATACCTGAAATGAAGATACTTTACAGTGAAACAGGAAGGAGTTTACTCCAGCATAAGAGAAGCTAAAGCAGGAGTCCCAGAGGGGAGTGTCTTAGGGCCTTTCCTTTTCGTACTATTTACAAGCGACTTACCACAGACGAGCAATACAGCTACCGCCACGTTTGCAGATGACACTGCAATTCTAGCTGTTGGTAACACAATCGATGAAGTCACATTCAAACTATAAAAAGCCATAAATAATATACAAGATTGACTAACTAAGTGGAGAATTAAAGTGAATGAATGAAAGTCTACTCACATTAACTGCACTAATAGGTCAATAGAAACACTACCTGTGCCTCTCAATAATGTCCTTGTACTACATGCAAATCAAGCAAAATACCTTGGTATGAACCTTGATGCAAAGTTAAAGTGGAAAGTACATGTGAAAAAGAAAGCAGAAGAGCTTCAGTTTAAATATAAACCAATGTACTGGTTAATTGGAAGAAACTCTCAGTTATCGATTCATAATAAACTTATGCTTTATAAACAAATCCTCAAGCATATCTAGACATATGGTATCCAACTACGGGAATGCACCAAAACCAGCAATCAACAGATAGTTCAACGATTCTAAAATAAAGTTCTTAGAGGGATTGTAAACGCCCCTTGGTACACTAGTATTAGTGACCTTCATAGAGATCTCGGAATAGACACAGTCTAGCAAGTGAAATAAAGAAATGTGCTCAAAAACACCAGGAGAGGCTCCGTCATTACCCTAACATTAAAGCTGTAAGACTACTTCATCAAGAGGGTATCATAAGAAGACTCAAAAGTGTAAAAAGACTAACCATTTTTGAGTTATCTGAATAGTGCGCATAATGCAATATCAACCAAAATAACATTTATGGAAAGAATACATACGAGTGGCTTTTTTATTATATTGTCAGAATCAAATGCTGTTTGTCAAAAATGACTACTTTGTCAAAATCTTTCTCATATAAAAAAAAAATACAAAAATAAATAATTTTTTTTATTGAAAGATATGATTAAAACCATACCTTACGCATCGTACAGTCATATTGCGGAATCCATAACCGGAACCAATGTCCATATTAATACAGAGTTGCTAGAGCTTCGCAAGATATAGCAGGTTACTGAAAGTGAAGCTATAATGATCCTTTTATGGGAAGTAATCATTTTGTGCTCCACGGCATTAAGACACACTCCCTTCAAGTAACAGATTTTTGTTAATTTTATTAAAGATCCAGTGTGGAGAAAAGGAGAAAGGAGGAAGTAAAAATTTGCAGCATGTCCTGTCTTAATAAATCCATTTTATTAAATCCAAAATACACGAACGAAATAATCCAAAAATATTTATACATTTTACACACCAAAATCGACGTCAATTTAACAAATAAATATTTAAATATCACAAAAAATTTAACATGAAATATTAAACACAAAATTGAACAGCTAAAAAAAAAAATTTTTTTAAGCCTTTCCAGACATAAAATTTTTAGAAAACGATCGCACAATGACACATGTTAAAATTTTCTTTTATCATTTTCTAGAAAAAACAGATAAGTTTTCAGATATTGCTCAATTATTACAAAAATGCTTGTATAGGGCCCAACACAACATATTATGTTCTATTTATATATGCCATGAAAATACCGTCGGCTATATTCGACGTGCTACTATAGTAAATTTTACCTTTGTCGACATATGACAAAGTGTCCCACCGCAAACCATTCAAAATGATGGCAGATGCCGACGTGTCGGCGGAAAGGTTTTATCTAAACAAATTATAGGAATTTTATTTTCTTATTTTTATTTCATAAACAATCATTCTCTATTTGAATTAATACTCTCTGTAGGCGTTTTTACAAAGCGTACAGAGAAAATAAAAAAACAAAAAACGAGAGCTACACGAAAAATATGTATAAAAACAGTAGTACTACTAGAGCAATTTATGAGCTATAATCTCATATCACAAAACCTCAGATTATAAACTATACTATGTACCAAGCTTTAAAGTTTTGTGTCGATGGAAATGTATATAAGTTAAAAAAATTTTTGTTGTTTCATAACGGATTTTGTCATTTAACGAATATTTCTATTGATTTTAGTGTTTAATAATCATTTAATCTAATTTATATAAATTTTATAGTTTTGTGTCTACTTAAATGTATATAAATTAGATTTTTGGGTAATTCAATGACGTATTTTGTTAGTCAAGAGTATTTTATTAGTTTAGATCATTTGTTTTTATGCGTATTATTATTATATTATTATATTATTATATTATTATATTATTATATTATTATATTATTATATTATTATATTATTATATTATTATATTATTATATTATTATATTATTATATTATTATATTATTATATTATTATATTATTATATTATTATATTATTATATTATTATATTATTATATTATTATATTATTATATTATTATATTATTATATTATTATATTATTATATTATTATATTATTATATTATTATATTATTATATTATTATATTATTATATTATTATATTATTATATTATTATATTATTATATTATTATATTATTATATTATTATATTATTATATTATTATATTATTATATTATTATATTATTATATTATTATATTATTATATTATTATATTATTATATTATTATATTATTATATTATTATATTATTATATTATTATATTATTATATTATTATATTATTATATTATTATATTATTATATTATTATATTATTATATTATTATATTATTATATTATTATATTATTATATTATTATATTATTATATTATTATATTATTATATTATTATATTATTATATTATTATATTATTATATTATTATATTATTATATTATTATATTATTATATTATTATATTATTATATTATTATATTATTATATTATTATATTATTATATTATTATATTATTATATTATTATATTATTATATTATTATATTATTATATTATTATATTATTATATTATTATATTATTATATTATTATATTATTATATTATTATATTATTATATTATTATATTATTATATTATTATATTATTATATTATTATATTATTATATTATTATATTATTATATTATTATATTATTATATTATTATATTATTATATTATTATATTATTATATTATTATATTATTATATTATTATATTATTATATTATTATATTATTATATTATTATATTATTATATTATTATATTATTATATTATTATATTATTATATTATTATATTATTGTATTATTGTATTATTATATTATTATATTATTATATTATTATATTATTATATTATTATATTATTATATTATTATATTATTATTATATTATTATATTATTATATTATTATATTATTATATTATTATATTATTATATTATTATATTATTATATTATTATATTATTATATTATTATATTATTATATTATTATATTATTATATTATTATATTATTATATTATTATATTATTATATTATTATATTATTATATTATTATATTATTATATTATTATATTATTATATTATTATATTATTATATTATTATATTATTATATTATTATATTATTATATTATTATATTATTATATTATTATATTATTATATTATTATATTATTATATTATTATATTATTATATTATTATATTATTATATTATTATATTATTATATTATTATATTATTATATTATTATATTATTATATTATTATATTATTATATTATTATATTATTATATTATTATATTATTATATTATTATATTATTATATTATTATATTATTATATTATTATATTATTATATTATTATATTATTATATTATTATATTATTATATTATTATATTATTATATTATTATATTATTATATTATTATATTATTATATTATTATATTATTATATTATCTATATTATTATATTATTATATTATTATATTATTATATTATTATATTATTATATTATTATATTATTATATTATTATATTATTATATTATTATATTATTATATTATTATATTATTATATTATTATATTATTATATTATTATATTATTATATTATTATATTATTATATTATTATATTATTATATTATTATATTATTATATTATTATATTATTATATTATTATATTATTATATTATTATATTATTATATTATTATATTATTATATTATTATATTATTATATTATTATATTATTATATTATTATATTATTATATTATTATATTATTATATTATTATATTATTATATTATTATATTATTATATTATTATATTATTATATTATTATATTATTATATTATTATATTATTATATTATTATATTATTATATTATTATATTATTATATTATTATATTATTATATTATTATATTATTATATTATTATATTATTATATTATTATATTATTATATTATTATATTATTATATTATTATATTATTATATTATTATATTATTATATTATTATATATTATATTATTATATTATTATATTATTATATTATTATATTATTATATTATTATATTATTATATTATTATATTATTATATTATTATATTATTATATTATTATATTATTATATTATTATATTATTATATTATTATATTATTATATTATTATATTATTATATTATTATATTATTATATTATTATATTATTATATTATTATATTATTATATTATTATATTATTATATTATTATATTATTATATTATTATATTATTATATTATTATATTATTATATTATTATATTATTATATTATTATATTATTATATTATTATATTATTATATTATTATATTATTATATTATTATATTATTATATTATTATATTATTATATTATTATATTATTATATTATTATATTATTATATTATTATATTATTATATTATTATATTATTATATTATTATATTATTATATTATTATATTATTATATTATTATATTATTATATTATTATATTATTATATTATTATATTATTATATTATTATATTATTATATTATTATATTATTATATTATTATATTATTATATTATTATATTATTATATTATTATATTATTATATTATTATATTATTATATTATTATATTATTATATTATTATATTATTATATTATTATATTATTATATTATTATATTATTATATTATTATATTATTATATTATTATATTATTATATTATTATATTATTATATTATTATATTATTATATTATTATATTATTATATTATTATATTATTATATTATTATATTATTATATTATTATATTATTATATTATTATATTATTATATTATTATATTATTATATTATTATATTATTATATTATTATATTATTATATTATTATATTATTATATTATTATATTATTATATTATTATATTATTATATTATTATATTATTATATTATTATATTATTATATTATTATATTATTATATTATTATATTATTATATTATTATATTATTATATTATTATATTATTATATTATTATATTATTATATTATTATATTATTATATTATTATATTATTATATTATTATATTATTATATTATTATATTATTATATTATTATATTATTATATTATTATATTATTATATTATTATATTATTATATTATTATATTATTATATTATTATATTATTATATTATTATATTATTATATTATTATATTATTATATTATTATATTATTATATTATTATATTATTATATTATTATATTATTATATTATTATATTATTATATTATTATATTATTATATTATTATATTATTATATTATTATATTATTATATTATTATATTATTATATTATTATATTATTATATTATTATATTATTATATTATTATATTATTATATTATTATATTATTATATTATTATATTATTATATTATTATATTATTATATTATTATATTATTATATTATTATATTATTATATTATTATATTATTATATTATTATATTATTATATTGAAACTGTAAAATTAAAACACGAAACTTCTTCTATTGACTAAATTGTATTTCAGCTCTTGTTGATCTGTAAACGGTTCAAAAACTATATAGTAAGAGCGTCATTATGGGTACGGGCTGGTTACTGCTTCTAGACCACAGTGTTTTTGAGTTAAGCTTTGGTTCTAAACAAAATCTTAGTTTTTATATCAAAATTATTATTTCGAAGTGATTGCCCTTTTCATTCAAAATGTATGTTAAAAAAAATTTGGTAGACAGATCTCGTACAGAGTAATACAATGTACATTATCATGTCGTTTGTATACATATAGAATTAAAAAATCGAAAAATAAAACAAACATCTATTAAGTTTACATATTAGCTCAAATTTCACAAAACATTATTTATTCTAAAAATATTTTCAAGCCAGACATTATATTATTATATTTGCTTTGTAAAAAATAAATAAAAATTTTCTTATCACTTTACCATATCTACAACATTTTACTACTTATGTAAACATAAAAGAATTTTCCTTCGTGTAAAACATTTTTCATCTTTCTTTTGACATTTTTGCATTGGTGGGTGGATGTTTCCATTAAAAAAATATAAATTAACAAGTCATCAGTTTGACAAATAAAACGTCCAATTGTAATTGTGTAGTTTGTAGAACAACGTAAGTATACAAAAGATAAACTGTCTTTTATATTTCGTGGTGATCCTGCAAACGGTGACGGCGGAATCATGGGAACTACAACTAAAACCTCAGTCCTTGGAAAAATTTGGCTCGTGATTGCTGCTGATGCTTTGATGAATACAATTCAAATTAATGGCTTCCACCTGCAGATAAGAATTGACAATCCATTGTTTCGAAAGTCTATATACCTGCATTAATTCGCGAATTGAATTCGTCAGTGATCGCAGTGCGAGGCGTCTTACTGCTGATGATTTTCACTCTTGCTTGATTGACTTGAGCTCCTGGATAACCCTCACGCTGCCACCTTGGTTGCATCGCAATATAGATTCAATAGTGGATTTAACATTAGCTCCAAATTCGGGCTGTGAATATTTATATTAATGAATGGTTGTTGCGAGCTGCCTGGATTTTGTGGCTCATTGTAATTGTTTACGAATACCATCTCTCTTTACTTTCCGATACTTTGTGGAACCTTCTTTTCAACTTTATTCAATTAGGAGAAACGGTGGCAAAGAGAAGTTGTACCTAAAGAATGGATAATGACTGTGGTGTGCCCTATCAAAAGGAGATCGCTGAAAATACGAAAACTATTTCGGCATAACTCTCTTTTGCACGGCATATAAATTATTTTATTATATATTATTGGAGAGAATCACTCCTCTAGTGGAGGAAATTCAGGTGACTACCAAGAAACATTTCTTCCGAATCGGAGAGTGCTCAATTTTTCTATGATGATTTTTTCTAAATATTACGATACATCTCATCAAGTTATCTGAATTTCCAGCAAGCATGTGACTCCAACCATCCAGTTAACATTTTATAATGGTGGAAAGCAAAGATTCAAGCTGACTTAACTTTATTCAGAAATACCTGCTTAGGAAAGCTATTACACTTAGCAGTAATAATTAAAATTTGCCACCATCATACAAATTAAAATATGGCCCTTTGTTTTTATTGGAGATGAATTATTTCTTTTGCATTTCAATCTTAACGGGCCATATCAACCTCAAAACGCATCTGTACTACCAGCGAATATAAGTCTTTTTATTAAGGACTGTTTCAAGTCCGAAGAGCGACAAAAAAATTCTTTGGTTTACTTGGCGAAAATCAGATGTGCTTTTCAGTTTCCTTATAAATTAAGTTAAATTTTTGTTATTAACCAAAGTCTTGCGTGTCAAAACAACTTCGAGAGAAATGTTAGGTGTCTCATGAAACCAATTTGTTTGAAGCCGGGCCTGTCTCTAGCTCACTGCTTTCTATGTTCCCATATTTTTTTACCGCTCCCTGGAGTACTGGTACTGGTAATATGTGGAGTGTGTCCGAACTGGTCGATCAAACGAAGCAGGGTGGTAGTGGAGCTTATTTCCAACCAAAACGGTCAACTAAAGTTATTTTGAATGGTTGATGATTCAAAAATTATTCCTTTTTTAGTGGTTTTTATTGAAATCGCATAAGTGTGCATTAATTTAACCAAAAAATTAATTTAAAAAAAGATAGACTTCGTTTGTTTAAATTTTGTTTTGATTCCGATTTAGAAGAATGTACGTCTTTACTAATAAAATTATTTTTATAAGTTGTCAAACAAAAACAATGAATTTGTGAGGCCTTTTTGTGTTTCAAACTTTTTTTGCAGATTTTTAAGTGGCGCTTACGAGAAAATAATGTACTACAGAGTATTGACCAACCATCAGAAATACGCGTCATCATTGCAAATTTTGAAAATGGTATCACACACATAGCTTTTTGCAACAAAATGTTTTTCATCAATTTTTTTCACAGAGTTAGTAGGTTTTTTTAAAATATGCAAAATGATAAACAAACGCTAAATTATAGTATAACAATTGTTTTTTGTATAAACAAACTAATTAAACAAAAGTTGTTGTATAAAAAGAAAAACATTTGATAATCCATATTACTAATTCCATACATACTTTGACGTTTATTATTAAAATTTCAATACGCCGTGTTTTCTATAAATGAATTTTATTTATGGTTTTTGTAATGGCAACACCCGAGATGCAGCAACAAAATACCAGAGATGATACTAAAATCGGGAATGCTTACCTAATTATACAGAGTTTTTCACAACGTTTATCGAGTGTACAGTGAAGGCGAAGTCCCTGAAAATTTAAAATTGATTGGCCCATTTGAATTATCAAGTTGGTTCAAAGGTGAAGTTTATCTAAACTTTCTACAAAACTATTTGAAAGAATTACTTGAGGAAGTGTCTCTAAAAACACGTAGAAATATGTGACTACAGCATGATGGTGCTTACCCTCATTATGCACTAGTAGTGAGACAGCATTTCAACGTAAAATATTTAAGCCACTGGATTGGAAGGGAAGGAATCATTGCATGGCCATCACGATCTCCTGATCTAAATCCTTTAGTTCATGAAATAGTGAACCAGAATAAGTAGGAGATGCGACAACGTATAATCCAAGCGACAAATATGTATTGACAAAAATAACGTACGTTCGTTTCGACATATTAAGCAAAATTTTACAAGGCGATGCCATTATGTATTTTGTCAAATGGTTGACACTTCGAACACTTGTTCGAACAAAGTTATTTTAGAATTCGAAATTTTTTTAAGTGCATATTTTAAAAAACCCAACTTACTTTGAGAAAAAAACTGAAAAATATATTATGATGCAAAAAGCTCTGTGTTTGCACTCTGCAAAGGGCTCGCATATTTTTCTAATAGTTGGTTAATATTCTGTAGTACATTATTTTCCAGTAAGCGCTACTTAAACATCCGCAAAAAATTTGAAAAACAAAAAGGCCTCACAAATTCATTGTTTTTATTTGACAGAAGATTATACAATTATTATTGGAAAGGTACATTCTTTTAGATCGTATTGAAGTTTTTGTTAGAGATGAGCTTTTCCCTATTACCCTGCGTCGTTTGATTCACCACTTCTGGGACACCCTATAGATTCATATTCTTGTTGAATCTCTTTGGTGGTTCCTAGTGTATCAATCTCTAGGCATCTAGAGAATCTCAACTGGAAACAGGATTTTACATCTTTCTGTGAAGAATTCCACAAAGAAGATTATAACTTAATTTGCGTAATGTTATTTTCCTCAAGCTTGCTCTATTGATGGAATTTATGACTGTATTGTTTCTGGCAACATATAGAATTTCAAATATTTTGATTATAAGTTTTCCCCTATTATATTAAATGCAACTGAACATTGAAGATCTCAATATCATATTTAAGCGAAATAAGTTGATTTATGGTCCGATCGGCTGGATCCCTTAAAATTCAGGTGATTCCAAATTGGTCCTTCGAGCTGGATTGTGGTCACAGACTAGTCAATATCTGCAAAAATATTCCATCGAAACACGCGGTCAACCAAATTGTTACATACTAATACCACAGCACCGGTATTGTAAAGTAGGGTCTGAGTGTAAACGAGAATGATATCAGGTACACTGCACATAGTTGAGTGGAACCAAATATAATATGCCTGAGAGTCTAAAGAGACAACCCTCTGCCTGTAAGGGAAGTTTAACGAAAATTGTTAAATCCGCCAATGAGTTAACAGATGATTTACCAGTGTCTATATAGATGAAATCAAAACCAGGTTTGGGTATATACAAGGGATTTGCTCGAAAGGTTCTTAAAGCTAGAAGCTGCCATACTTGAGACCAAACGGGAACCGCAAATTGGTGATTACGAAGATGAATAAGTAAATAGTCTTAAAATTATTGCACAGACTCAAAATTTTCAATTGCTGAAGCGATACTAACCTTATGAAGCCACGGCATTGGCATGTAATTATGTCAATCCCAGACGCAAGCAATGACCCTTTTAAGCCATCAATATGATCATAAAAACTAATGATTTACGCATTCTTTAGAAAATTTGTCAACATACCGGAACTAACACGAACAACATCATCAACCAAAAGATCAGCCCATGATACAGAGAACGGGGTGCTACGGGGCCTAAATACATTAGCCGACAACGACAATGTGCATATCGTGTTTTTATCTACCTGCTAAGTGGTAATCGACAGGATTGACGATACAAGAGTCGTTGTGGGCACAAACCCTGCAAACGAGGCAAACGTCCTCCGCTTTGATTCAGCCGATAGTATCAAATTTGCCAGCTGCATCGAATAATAGTGCGGTTTTACCCGCACAGCTTTGGTTTGGATAGTCAACAATCACGGAACCGAGCGAGAATATCGAGCATTACTCAATTCCGTGTCACAAGCCTTGTTCGTAACCGAGTAATCATGTGTGGAACAACTTGGCGTGCGACGGTTTATCGCCCAAATTAACATCACTGGTATCGGCAATACATCAATTCGCATCTCTCGAGGCACCATCGCAATTCGCATTAAACCTAGAGTTCGAAATCGCTTCGATAAAATAACAATCCAAGCTCAAGAGATCCAAACACATTGTACTCTTTTTGACATAGACAAAAAGAGTACAATTGATGTTCCGATTAATTCAAACGCTCGATTTGCGATCCACTTTCCAATCAGAAAAATGCACACGAAACAATCGATCCTTTTGGAGCCAAGTCGAGTATTCGACCCGTTTGGCTGGCTTTTTCCGCTTCTAATCAGATCAAAAATCATCTTTCAACACTTGTGGCATAGCAATGTGGATTAGGATGATAACCTACCAGACATTAGATTCTCAATGGATGGCTGAGATTACGACATGAAATTCAACTAGGCAGATGGGTGGGCAGTTCACTAACTGGAGATGAAGAACCCAAATTACATGGATTTAGCGATGCGAGGGAGGTTGCCTACTCAGCAGTAGCTTTTCTACGTGTTACGATTGGTAACCACAGTACCTGTTGCATACTAAAACCAATGTCGCACCAGTGAAAGCCGTCAGCCTACCAAGGCTCGAGCTGCTAGGTGCTGAACTTTTATCAAACCATTGTCAGTATATTATCATGGACAGCAAACCTAGCATGGCTTTACCTAGCATGGGTTACACTCTGGACGAACTCCAAAATCCGGACTGGTTGTCCAGCTCATCAAAGAGATGGCAATGTTTGTTGCAAATCACGTGGGTAAAAACATAACCCTCTAAACAGAAGTTACTGGCGAAACATTCCTTCTCAAGCGAACCGTCGGGTATCACTAGGGGACAGAATCATCCACTATGGTGGTCCACAGCAATGTTCCTATGGCAACCAGAGCAATATTGGCCGGGACAAACCAACATTGACGTATCTGAACCAAGCGAGGAACGGGCATCTAAAATGGCCAGCAATATAGCAACTTGCGATAAAACCGAGACCAAAAAACATAGCAAAGACAACCAGACACTGAACTGCATCATTTCATATGTTCGTCGTGCTTTAAGTCCAGTCACGGTCGACACCCTTGTGCTATACTGAAGCAGTATAGTGCCAAAACATGCGGCGCAGAGAGTTTTCGCATATATTGAGTTGACACTTCAAAAACCAGTTTTCAATATAAGTCATCTTCTTCGATACGCATCTTTTATAGATGACGACATGGTCATGAGAGTTAGTGGTTGAATTAAGAATAGCTTGGCACCAAGTAACTCGAAGCATCCAATCATCTTGTCAGCAAAATGGATGATAATTCAACGAATAATTAAACAAACCTATAATGATTATTGTCACCCTTGATTGGCACTGTTAATAGCTCGAGCTGTTCTGTTCGAACAATGAATGCACCTCACTACTAAATTATACTTAGCAACACTAAAGAGCATTGTTGGCCGACGGGGCTTGTGTCATACAATACTGTGTGGAAAAGGTACCAATTTTGTTAGCGCTGTCAACTTTCTAAAAGACATGCAACAATCCTTTAAAACGAATAAATTGTCAATTACCAACAAAATGACGGACGAGAGAAAACGATTCAAATTCAATCCACCTGCTGCCCACACATGAAAGGTTTATAGGAGTCATCGGTTAAAGCTCATATACATCGCACCATTGGAGAACCAATCCTCACAATCGAATAGAGTCAGCGGTGAATACACGTCCTCTGTGTACGTCATTTTCACCAACTGAAGTGGTCCTTCACCCTCGCATTTCTTCTTGCATCGTTCAGCACAATAAATTCCTGACATAATTGACGAGAAGTTTTTGTCACTATATGATAGATGGGACCTTACATTTTTGGCATCGTTAGCAATGAGAGTATCTCGTGAATCTTCAAACGAGGTCAAAAAGAACCGCTACAAAATCTTGAAATAAATGATGTCATCATTAGATGCGTAGATACATAAAACCGATCCACTTTTGTATAGCCTATGCCGAAACTTTTCGGTTACTCGGTAAATACGTAACCAAGAGAAAACATTAAAGGTAAAAATAAAGGAAGAACTAAAAATAAATCTGATTTTAGGGTATTTTTAGTACCTATACATACATCTGACTACGACCTGACCCTCCTGCACACGAAACAGAACAAAACAGCTAAATTAAAATTGATTTTTAATAGAATAAATTAAAATTATTATTTTGGGATTTTAAAGGCAACATTTCTTCTTGTTATTATATTATGTACATAATATGTACATATTTCCAGATATAATTTATGTATAGTCATATAGAAGGTAAATAGGGCACATGATAAATAGCCAACGGCCTTAATACGTCTTACGTTATGAAAAATGGATTGGTATTGAAGCATCTGTTTACATCTTACTTGAAACTCCATAATCTCATAATTTATTATCAATCTTATATTTTATGTTTTATTATGTGTTTACACACATAAAACATAGGTATCAAATCAGAAACATAAAAATTCTTAACAAATTCCAAAAAATAAATTTTATTTCACTTTAATTGACTTTTAATTTGATTTTTATTAATAAAAAAAAAAAAAATAAAATAATTGTACAAAGCAAATAATAAAATGTATTGACACCAATATAAGTGAAAGTTAAGGAAATTCTATGTGAAAAGTTTTCTCAATATAAATATGTATATGTACATACATAAATAATACATTTTTATACGTATGTATACGAAGGGGAAAATTAATAAAAACTCAGGTAGAAAATTATTTTCTGCGATACTAATTAAATTAACTAGTTTTTCATTTGTGTATGTATGTATATAGATATGAATATATATATATTATGATTTGTAAAGAAAAAGTTTTCCTAAATTTTATTTTATCACATAATTTTCTTATTATTTGTCGTAAATTGAAGACATTTATTCAATGATTATATCTCTATGTACCCTTCACGTCATTTATTTAAACTCACCGAAATGTTTTTGGTTATAGTTTTTAGTGGCTGGTTCTAAAGTTCAAGTATAGCAGATGCAACAAGACCTTATATTACCTGCCCTTTATATAATTTAGTTGTTGTAGTTACTAAAGTTGATAACAATTTAACTGATAAAAATGGTAAAAAAAAAATGTCAACTGAATCCGATAGAATAAAGAACAGGTGGCCGCTGACTCAAATTTTTATGTATGCAAAAAATCTAAATATTTGTTCAGTAGTTACTTATCCGATCGAACAAACGCCTCTAGGGGGTATATCCTCCATTCAGTCGCAAGCGTGTTAAGTAACTTAACACCGGTGAATCATAAAATCGACATCGATAAAAATGACATTGGCAACTTGTTAAATTTTTCATATTTTTGCGACCTCGATTTACAGGTAGTATTTATCTATTTAACACACTATATAACCTCAAATTTGATAAAATTTTAACATTTGGCATGTTAAATTTTTTATTTTAAATAAATTTTAAAGTCATTTCGACTTAAATAAATTTTAAAATTATAAATAAGCTTTTCAAGTTTTTATTTGTGCAGATTCAAACGAAGATATTTCGTGATCGTGAGAATCCTTTTGATTGTGATGATAATACATTTTTTGTGCGATATTGCTTTACAAAAAGATCTGCTTTGTTTATTATAGATGAATTATATATTCATTTAAAAGGACCGACTAAAAGAAGCAAAGGGTTTTCTCCTCATTTAATTGTAATTATCTACTTGGTGGTTTTCATAAAATGTTTCCATACATTTAATATCTATTTGGAATGATTACAGGTTTTAACATCTCTTAATATATTGGGAACTGGAAATTTCCAATTTGTGAGTGTACAAATTATATACCACAATTTGGGACAGTCTGCAATTATAGTAAGATTTTTGGCGAGTTATTGTCGGCTTTAATTTTAAAAACAAAAAAATTTATAAAATTTCCAAGAATGAAGTTGAAATGGCTAAAATTAAACGGGGATTTCATAACACATACGGCTTCCCAAATGTAATAGGCGCAATAGATGGGACACATGTAGCTATCCAAAAACCAACTGTTTGGGATGCTTATGCATTTTTCAACCGAAAGTCTTACTATTCCATTAATATTCAAGCAGTATAACTTATAAAACTTCTAAAATTGTGTATGCATTAAAGTTTGGATTTTGTAGGTATGCGGTGGTTAAATGGACCGGCTCAACTCATGACACCCATATTTATAAAAGTTAATCCCTTTATAATGTTCTCCATTCCGAAGCGTTTCCAGAAAATGCGAGGTTATTGGGCGATAGTGGTTATCCACTTGAACATTGTCTTCTAACCCCAGTAATAAACCCATCTTCGCCCAGAGAAGAAAATTACAATACATTTCAAAAGCAAACCAGAAAGATAATTGAACAAGCTTTTGGCATATTAAAAAGCCGCCTCAGAATCATTTGTAAAAGTGTGTTAAAATTATATTATGCTGCTTCATTTTACATAACGTGGCCAAAACACAAAATGAACCTAATGATTTTGAGAATGATAAAGAGGATTCTGGAGCAGATACCGATAATGATGCAGAAGACGTCGATGATGGCACCCGAGAAGAGAATAGTGACTTAATGCAATCTACTTCGGGAACAAGAGGATAGATGAACAGAAAAATTTTGATAAATTGTAGTTTCCAAAATTAGTAGTTAAAACAGGGTGTAATAACATAAAACATATATTTTAAATAATAACTAATATTATTAATTAATATGTCTATTTATTAAATTATATATTGAATTGTATTAAAAAAATCCTAATAACAAATAACAATACATAAAATGTAATTCAAGTTTTTAGTTCATTGCACAGTGGTCAGTCTTACAGTTTCCTTACTTTATTCCATTTATTCAATGAGATATTCCTCTTCAAAAAAATGATTATTAATCTCCTCATTTGTATTATAGTTCTTCTGATTTTTGAATAGTTTTAAGAACTCCTTTGAAACTTTTTTTTTGTACGTGATTTTAAATCTTTAAATTTATTTCGTAATTCTTCTCCGGATCATGATATTGATGTTTGGGCTGAAAATTCCAAGGCCAAGTTTTCCCATGCTTTGGTAAGTTCATCACCATATAAGTCGGAATCATCTAATAATAAAAAAGGGGTTAGTTTCTAAATTTTATACATTTTGTTCACCTTACATAAGATAACTTCTCGATGACTCTCTAATATTTTTAATAACAACATCAAATCATTTTTCTGAAAAATTTGGTCTTCTTGCTCTTTTTTTAACTTCCATTTCTTAATTTTACCTAAAACAATCATAAACCATACGTATATCACAAACAATAATTAAATATATCACAGTAAAATATGAACACAACAAAACTAAATGGAAAACATTATATGACAGATTGCAAATGACAATATGAATGAATTAAAAATTTGGGATCATTATCGGGATGTCGATTTACAATCGCAATTTTAGCTGTCGCAAATCCGCCATTTCTGCGCGGCGCAAAATACTTACTTGCAACCGAATGGAGGATATGCCGCTAAAAGTATACAGTCTAAATAAACTGTATTATTCATTAAAAATAAAAGGGGAGTCCCAAAATAAACAATATCTAAATCAATGCACACAAAAATGGTACATTGCTTTTTTAACAATTGAATGTGAAATGTTAATACGCCTGAATTCAAGCAATTTTCCATTCTTATTTTCTAATAAGAAATAGCTATGTTTAGATCGTGTATGAAATACACTCGCACTCTCTCAGTCGCATAAAAGAGATAAACATCATAGACATTGTTGTTGATTTTGCTTTAATAATCAAATTGGTAAATAATTTTTTTTGTATATATCTATGCCATCAGTTATGGGGCCGAAGCACCGTCACCAACCTTACGCCGTCACCAGCCAAATCGAGGACGCACAAATAAAAGTTCGGTTTGAATACCATCTGCACATTGCATTGCTCCAACCAGCCTCTACTGGCATGGACGATGGTTCGGACCATGGATTCTGCACTTCAACAGGGGGTGATAGTTGTGTCCATCGTCATCTCCGATTGAAATCAGATTATGAAAAATCCCTTTTGCAACCCTCCCCTGTTGGGATTCGAACCTGATACTTCCCGACTGCAGCTTTAACCGTTTTTTTTTTCATATAAAGTTGAGACTTAATTTGGAAACGTGTTTAACAAGTTAGTTGTCTACTAGTAGGTGGAAGTAATTAATTTTTTGTAGGAGAAAAATTGTAATGTAAATTATTATATAATAATGAATTGAGTGACGGGAAAAGTTATTAACTTATTTTAGTTCAAATAAATTGAATTTAAAGGCGACTTCACAGTTCAATTTCTTCGTTCCTTCGTTTAAGGTGACTTCACAGTTCGATTTCTTCGTTCATTCATTTTGCTTTAGAAAAAGCATAATAAAAATAAAAAGAGAAAGATACAAAAAGCCATGCCATTTGTTTTGAAAAATATTGTTTGACGCGGAAATAATATGTATTAAAAAAAAATAATATATTGAATATGTTATTACACCTAATTGTATATTAATCAGAAAATCACAATATATATTTATTGAATCCCACTATAAACGTCCTTTTCTTCGGTCGAACACTTCCATCAGAATTGAATTGTTTGATAAAGCCGGTAAAATGAAGCACGTGACCGAATCCTATCTGGAAAACGCGAAGCGTAGAGATTGACCGCATTATCAAGACTACGGCCAGCTTCCCCATAAACCAGGACCATTTCAATTTTTTATTGTACAATTAAATACTCCATTTTGTATTGTGATAGCCTAACGTAAACTGGTTTTTTGTTTTAAATTTAGTCGCATTTCCTGGGTTACGATAATAGTAGATTGACAAGTCATTTTTCAGTAATTAAAAATTTAAAAAACACAATCATAAGCATAATCGTATGCATATGTTCTCAGTAGGAGAAATCGAAAAAATGTAATATCGTCTATTACAGCGCCATCTATTATGAATCGAAAAAATGTTTCAGAGAAATCCTACGTATTTTTAGTTGTAGAATCCGAATCTGCAATAAAAAATAGGGGTTACTATTTTAATATCAAAGTAACCTTCTGTCTCACCTACAAGAAGAGGAAGGGGTACTAATTTTAGCACTAATGTATGTCCCACACGGAATGATTAAATTTTGATCATGGAAATCTTTTTCGTAGAGTGCTTATTTTTCGACAAATTCCAATCTAAATGTTCGTCGAAGTCCAGTGTTTAATTTTAGCTGCGAATAGTTTTGTACTTGCTTGCAGAATTTGTAAAATTTTTGTGGAATACCAAAGTTCGATTAAAAAATTGAATTTTTTGATACCTGGGAATATAAAAGTTCCCTCCTAAGAGCTTAGAATTGATATTTTTATGTGAAGATGATCTGTGCATAATATCCACTTGAATTTGACTTTTTTACCAAACGAGATCGTGAATTTCTTAGCGATGCGATGTACACAATTCTGCAACATAATATGTTGTCATATGTCGATCTTTAACTCGTTTTCGGATCTTTAACTCGTATTAGTGGAACGTCATTCTAGAAAGTAGTTAATATTATTTGTACTTGTGTTGGCAGGCGATTGAGACAAAGCTGCCGTAGTGCGGTATTAGTTGTATTAGTGTAACTTCACTATTCCTTGTACCTGCAGAATGTGTTACGTCGAGTTCCATGTTGTATCTATGTCGTAATTGTTCGTCTACATACTTTTGTAGTTATGCTGCTGTCATTGTCACTGTTGAAAGTATATTTCTGTGATTCGTAATACTAGAGAGGACACATCATCTGAATTGCTACTCATTTCGAGAAAAAAAAAATTAAAACAACAAAACGTAAATTTAGCCAGGAAAAAGATGCGGAAGCAGAATTTAGTGAAACAACGAGATACCAACAAATAAAATGCCAAAAACACGAATTTAATAATGAATGAAAAAGTTGTACTCACCTGTTTTTTCCCTACCCGTAGTAAGCATATTCTACGTTGTTGTTAATCCGTTTATTTTGGTGAATGGAAAGAAATAGATAATGAGAGCATAAATCATGCGTTCTTAAACTGTAAACACGTCTGAGAATGTCAATAATGCCCATTGCAGAATCAGGTGAAATTGAAAACAGCAAAAGCCATAATGCAAAGAGGAAGCTTGCACTTCACAGTTACTAAACTTAACCACTACTACTTTCACAATGACGCGATTAAAAGTAAGAATCTCAAAGCTCGAGTTTTCTCGCAAAGTATTTTTCAATAGTTGATACTTCTCAGCGATGAAAAGTAGTCGTATATTTAGCTCTTGAGAACTATAATGTGTTTACTGTAGTTGGCACAGTAAATAAATTTCGATTGATGACACACATTTATCACTTTACATAGCCACTCATTCTCAAAATTGTGTTACTAATGAATATTTCACTGTACAACTTGCCATATTTACAGGTAAATCATAATTCAAATTATTGATTCTTCATTAATGGTCTGGGCTGTATGATGTTATATGTACACTATGTTGATAAAAGCTTAATTAAGAATATATTACACACACACATACATTCACACACACCCAGTACACAAAAAAGTGTTTATTACGAAATTTTATGTTACACACCGTTTAGTTTAATGACTTTACGTTTGTTTCAAAGTATGCGAGTACGAAGAAGTTACGTAGCATGTACGTGTGCTCCAATATTAAATTATCAATTAAATAAAATGAAAATTAATAATTTAATTAGGAAGCATGAATATTTAAATTTAAACGTTTCATCATAAATGAATTAACGCCGAAATCACATTACAACCTGACCAAAATAATGTAATCTAAAAATGTGGTACGCAAGAAGTATTCACTGCGTGCGTATAACATTTGCACCGTGCACGTACATCGTACAAATTAAATCAGGGGTATAAAATCGTTGAAAGTACCTAGAATTGTTTAGGGTGAATCGTATAGATATTTAAATATTTACTTTCCGACACCCTTCGTTTTCTGAGTCACATAGTAATGATATTAAGATTGACATATTGAGTTTTGCATGATTTTATGAACTTCAAGCCCTATTTGGGCTCGAATCATTAATTAATTATGCCACTCGTGTTATTGTTTATTATTTCGTTGCTCAACTTAAGCCAAATGTTTTATGCATTCGGAAATTTATTTTAGAATTGTGAACCATCATTCTATTGAAATATTATTTAAAGTTAAAGTCATTTTTATAATATCTTTTAGATCATTTTCTACAATTTGGCTTGAAATAAAATTTGTTCGATAAAATTCAAGAAAAGATTTATGCCTGTGCTATGTAATCATAAACTACCTTTTTTCCTTTAAACTATACCATTCTATTAAAGCGTAATAACGAAACTAGCTGATTGCCATCACACACGATTACAATTAATCTACTCGTATAATTACCAAAAATCTGCGTCACATAAATCATTAAACCAATTCGTAAACTGTCAACATACCCGCATATCGTGTGGCTTTATCACGACAAACCCATATATTTAAAATGATTTCATCGATTAAAAAAAAATAAACATTTTCTATTCCATTAATTTTTGGTGTTCTCCAAGCTATGAACATACATTTCCAAAAATATAAAAAAAATCAGGACAAAATAGAAAACCTTAAAACTGTCATAAAAATTTCAAAAATCAATCCTTATAAAATAAAATCTACTGTCAAAAACCATCAGAACGTAAAACGGTAAAAGTTATAGATCGTTTTGTGTGCTTTAAAAGCTTTTATATTTCTTACAAGTATTTATAAAACTCATCAATCAAGTTTCTGTTTTTTTGCCTTCTTACGAGTAAATCGTGTGTGTGTGTGTGTTTATATGTGCGTCAAATTTTTTATTTTAATTTATTGCTGTTGATTTTGTACCATCGCAAACATTGGAAAAATTTTACTTTTCATTTATTACTAAAATAAAAAAAAATTAACAAAATTAAGATATTTGCTAATAAGGGGTTTTCCGTAAAGAGGACTAGAACTCTTTAGAAAATGGCATGTGACATCATTTTATTAAAACCATCTCAATTACGGCATCAATACCAAGAATATCTTTTTTATCAAAAAAATTCGGCACCCCAATGGAAACCCCAATATATGGAAAAATCCAAATAAACATTTTCTTTTATATCAGGCTGCTATTTCCAAGATGCGGGATAAATGCCATGAAACGGTTTTTATAACATTTTCAGTTTTAATCGGTAGTATCTTTAATTGTAAATTCAATACTGCTATATGATAGAAGAATCTGACAATTATAAATACTTGTGTCGTAATTATAAACGACAAAAATCGTTTTTAAATGTGCCTGTCTTATCAATATGAAGCAAATGACATTTACAAGATGCGAGACTATTAAAAGGGTTACATTTTATTTCCGAAATTTAATTTCTCGTCTCGAATCAAATTAATAACGAGACAAAAATAAAAACGGAAAATTAATTTTCCAAATTTTTTGTTCTTTGTAATAAATGTACAATTGAAATATTTTGTATATATTGTCAATCGTAACATTGTGAAACGTTTCGAAAGAATTTCTTAGGATTTATGGTTTTGTTTGTTTGATTCCAATAAAAAGAGAAAAACGAAAATGAAAAAGATTCTTTGGGCTCTGTTTGATTGTGTGCAAAATGTTTAATTTGGCATTAAAACGAGATATATTAAATCGAATACGAATTCTTGATAGTATCGGAATGGAACATCATCTAAATTTAGAACAGTAAAATTCTAGGGTAATCAAGCTTTTGATTACCCTATCTTCTTTTTCTTTTTGTAATTTATATAAGAGTAATGCTGCATTCAGACGATATAAAATTTTAGTGTAGATGATTTGTAAAATAACAAATCGTAAGTACATAAAACAAATGACAAACATGCAAATAAATTTACATTCGTAGTCATTCGCTCAATAAGCGTTAAACAATAGTGTAGCGTCTACACGATTTATGATTAAAATATTTATATTATAATTTTAATTGAGAGATGTCACTAGCGTATTATTATTTATCTATTACAGGGCCTTTCACCTAGATTTACGGAATTGATATTGAGTTACTATAAATTAATTAATATGTATTAAGATAATTGAGCTACTGAAGAGAATTTGGTATTCGATTGACATTCTTTAATTCAGATAAATTTCAATATATTAAAGATATATGTTTAGCTTGTGTTGAATTTCCATTCAATCAAATGTAAAATAATTTTAATTTGAAATTACCTCAACCAACAAATTAAAAACAAAAAAAAAATCATTGCCGACTATCATTTTCATTTAAACAATCTTGTGGCAATGATTGGTACTACATACTTTGATCGTGCTGCCTCTTACGAATAACACAATATACTAAATACTTTGGCCGTGGCGTCTCTTTCGGGAAACATAATTTATTATAGTAAATATTATGATTTGTGCGCATCAAAAAAGTAACGGTATAATGTTATGCGAAGTGTGGCGCTGTGCATAGGAATACAATAAAGTAATAATGTATATAATATGGGTTTACACGAATATGGTGCAAACTGAAAGAACAAAATACTAATATCAAAATAGATCATGTTGTGTGTTTTTTCAAATAAATTTTTAAATGAAAAAAAGAGATATTGAAAGTTCCATAGTGCTTATGGAATATAAACTTAAAATGATTTAGAAAGACCGACGGGTTGTAGATTTTTGAGCTCTTTTAAAATTTTCAAACAAAGTGCGATTTTACTTTTCGGATATCATGCGACGATAACATTTGATAAAATTAATAGTCTCTATATCCAACAAACGAATGATTTCTAAATGTCAGTTTTATCGTACATTGACCACGAGCCGCTATCTTTGTTAATTTAGTGTTTATGAATTACGTTAGGTGGAAACGTAGTGTAGAGTAATATTTTAAGGTAACAGATTGTTTGAATAAAAATGATAGTCGGCTATGAATTTTTTCTTGTTTTAAATTATTTTGTCGATGTTAGAGATAATTCTAAGAGGAATGATGTTCGTTGTTTAGTGTATTTATGTACAATAGAATTATTCGCACACGATACTCATAAAATATTTTGTTTATATTTTTGACACATTGGGAGACAACTAGTGGCATAATCAATGCACTAAGGCATATGTGTAAAAACTACCATTTTCCATAAGATGGCAGCATCGCGGATTGTAGTATAATCTTACCAGTCCGATGTGATCTATAGTATTATACTAATAAAGTAGGCATGGTGTGTACGTGGTATTATATAATAATAAAGTATTGACGATTGGAAATAGAAAAATTGCGCCTCGCACGGGCACTAGCCACATGTATTGACGCGTATAATGGTGTTTTTCCACGATGAAACATATTTTTTCTGCAGCCAAACATTAAAATCTGCAGCAAAACCAAAAAAAGAAAGATAGTGTTAAATTCTACTTGAATGACAAAGACAACTGTTTTTTTTTGTTTTTTTTTATAGCTAAATTTTATAGTTTATGAAAGTTGACGCCTTCCCTAAATAACCTAAAAAATCACAAATTTATGTGCACATCTCCAAAATAAATTGTGGTATTTTTTTTTTTTTTATGAGATTGTCCTATTTTAATGATTATTTATTTTTAAATTCGAAAAAATGATCCGATAATATTTTATAATTTTTTTTAAATCTATTACGACACTATTATCAAAATATTTTAATAATATCAAAATTTTATTTAATTTTTTAACCTCAAAATTTTAGTTGTTAGCACACTAAAAATAAAAGTAAAATGAATTTAGCTATAAAAAAAATAAACAAAAATTTTATGTGTGTGTGCGAGAAATATTTTCTCGTCCAAACACAATTTTTATGTGCATTTATTATTTTGCAGCAATTTTCAACCATAAAAAGTATTCCAATTTTATATTTTTACGTTTTGCTGCCATAATTATGGCGACAGAACGAAAAAAATACAAAATAATTTTGTATGCACAGCGTGAAGCAAAAGTTGTCCGTCTCACTCGTACAAAAGTTAAATTTATATTTTTATCTCACGTTTTTCGTGCATATAAAATATGTTTCATCGTGGAAAATACTCTTAAAAATCTGACAGCTCGATGTCTCTATGTATTTTCAGTACTAAATTAATGCTAGAAAGAAAATCATAAACCAATGCTACCTATTTTATTACGTTCATTGTAGGATTAAAAAATTTAAATAATTTAACGTTTATTAAAATGAATTTAAATTTAATTTAATTTACAATTCGCGTTCGTTTGTGGTGAATTAATTGCATTGGTATTGATCGATAATTTTACTATATTTAGATAATATTAAGCCACTGAAGGGGGGAATTGTGACGTTCGTTGAATTAACCTGACTATTTGGTATGATAAAAATAATATGATACAAATGATCAAGTGCCACACGCAAACAACAGAAATATAAGTTACAGTAACTAAAATAACTAAAATTTAAACAACAGTTACTGCCTCATCCGTTTTTTAAACTCAAGCAACTCGAGGCAGTCGGTTTTAGATCAAAGAACATCACAAGCAAACGTAGAAAAAGCAATTTTACGTCTACTTTCTATTGTTTGTAAATGTATTAAGGCAAGCCAATTTATACAAGGTTCGCCAACAAAACCACAGTTTAAGATATAGTTAAACAACGTAATGCTTAAACTTTTGATCCCAAATTACCGAAGCATATTGTAATACTGACTAAAGGGTTACAAAATGTCTTTCTATATTAAATGTGTTAAAATGTCTTTCTATGTTTTATATATTAATCTAAATGAACAGCTTAGATGTTAAGTCGTCAGTGTACAATAGACATTCACAGAACTTAAAACACTGCACAACATCATTAACACCGTGTGAATAGTGTTCAAGAGAACAATAAATACATATATATGCACCCATATGCACCCTATATATTGTTATCGTATCATCCGACTTATACTTTAGGTTCTCTAATTACTTTCAATTAGAATTTTTTGATGAATTCGCAGTTGTTAGGATGAAAGCAGAGCTGCGGACAACGCGACTCATTCATATCCCTAGGTATATCCATTATTCCAAAGACAATTGTAGATTGGAACTTCATGAGTTTTGTGATGCGTCCAAACAAGCATACGCAGCAGTAGTTTATAGTCGAGTCGTGGTCAACAATCAAGTGGTTGTGAGTCTTTTAACTGCAAAATCCAAGGTCTCGCCTAGAAAAACAACCTTAACCATCCCACGTTTAGAACTATGTGGAGCAGTATTGTTAAGCCGACTTATTCAATAAGTTATTAAAGCTCTCGACGTAGACATACATGCAGTAACACTATGGTCTGATTCTACGATCACGTTAGCATGGATTCGAAAACCATCATCCACGTGGAAATCCTTTGTATCAAATCGAGTGAATGAGATTCAAACTAATACTAGTATGGCCACCTGGAGACACGTCCGATCTGAAGACAACCCAGCTGATTGTGCGTCTCGTGGGACAACCACACAAAAATTAGCATCCTTGACCAAGTGGTGGAAAGGTCCAAACTTTTTAGAAACGTTTGAACCATCCCCTGACGAAACGCTTTTTTGAAACATCTGAGGAAAAGAAAATAACGGTGGCGTCATTTGTACAGGTAATACAAACTGAAAATTCAATTTTGGAACTTATTCAAAGGTAGTCAACACTGAAACGTCTCATTCGAATAACCGTTCATCTGTTAAGATGGCAGACTAAACAACGAGGTGCTATACAATCACAAGAATGGGAACACGCATTATCAGCATTAGTTCGAGCAACCCAACTTTCGGACTTACAAGAAGATCACTTTACCTTGGCAAAGCTTCATGCCTTGCATCCTTTCCTAGTAAGCTTCATGCCTTTCATCCTTTCCTAGATGAACAAAACATCATTCGGGTAGGGGAAGATTGGAAAATTCTCAACTAGCATATGAGTAGCGACATCCAATGATCCTACCCTATAAGGGACCCCTCACCAAATTAATATTAGATTGGGGCCATCGAGAGACGTTACACGGAGGCAATGCCTTAACATCAGCTTTCATTCGTAAGCGGGTTTGGATTCTCAAAGGAAATCAAGCCGTAAAACACCACAATCGCCAGTGCACTCGCTGTCACTGATTCAAAGTGACAACATCAGAACAATTGATGGGTAACTTACCATCTCCCCGAGTCACCATATCACGACCGTTTATCCATACTGGGGTCGATTATGCGGGGCCTATTAACATGCGAATGAGTAAAGGGCGTGGCACTAAATCATACAAGGGCTACATATGCATTTTCATTTGTCTCACTACTAAGGCGATTCACATAGAAATAGCCTCCGACCTTACAACGGAAGGGTTCATCAGCGCGTTCCGAAGGATGACTGCTCGACGGGGAAATGTTGCACACATCTACAGTGACAATGGGACAAACTTTGTAGGAGCCAACAAAGTATTACAACCTATCAATTGGCATTTCATACCACCTTCGTCCCCGCATTTTTGAGGATTATGGGAAGCGGGCGTGAAATCAATCAAAACGCACTTAAAAAATGTATAGGAGACACCAAACTAACTTTCGAAGAATTGACCACCTTAGTAATACAAATAGAGGCTTGCTTAAACTCCAGACCCCTCTGCCCACTAACAGAGGACTCGGAGTCACTGGATGTGTTAACACCAGGGCATTTCCTGATTGGTAATGCGCTTATATCCCCGCCCGAGAAGGAGCTTCTAGTACTTCAACATAATCTCCTATCACGATGGAAGGTAGTACAGAACATACGGACTCAGTTCTGGCAAAAATGGGTGTCAGAATACTTACATCGTTTGCAACAACGCCCTAAATGGCGCCAAGAAAGAAAGAACTTGGAAATAGGAGAACTTGTTTTGCTCCGAGATGAGCTACAACCACCAACGAGATGGAAATTAGGACGAATTAAGGAATTGCACCCCGGAGATGATGGAGTTATTCGCGTTGTAACACTAAAAACCGCCGATAATCCTAACATAAAAAGACCAGTCACCAAGTTATCACCTTGCCAATACAACAAGCAATAATCGATAATGGCAAGGACGAGCTAACAGCGCCTCGCCGCCCCCCAGCATGTTCAAGAGAACAATAAATACATATATATATATGCACCCATATGCACCCTATATATTGTTATCGTATCATCCAACTTATACTTTAGGTTCTCTAATTACTTTCAATTAGAATTTTTTGATGAATTCGCAGTTGTTAGTGTTTCCAACTTGTATATAAACGGTGTAAATATAATTAAATAAACAGAATATTTTTTTACCATTCAAGCGAAAAGGTTATTATTATTCTCATTCCACTACAAGCATTCCCCAACCAGCGGTAAGTGTGCTTAAGTGTATTACAAATCCACCTTTAGTTCACAACAAGATTTAGACTTACAACCTAAATCATACTTAAGTGAGATCTCTATAGGTGAGATTTACATGATAATTGTCAATTGTCCGAGGTGGCTAGATGCACGGTACGAAGCAATCCATTTGTTTGGTATGAAATAGGTTCTAAAGTCAATCAATTTCTATAGAAGGATCATGAAATTTAGCCTTCGTAAAGACTGTATCGACCACTTCGACTTAGCTGCGATTATACTTACAGTCTCGAAAAGATATATCGACAAAACATCAAATTAGTTATTGTAGATTTGACATGAGTAAAGCCAGGCTGACGCGAACTGAACCTATAGTTTCTATAAGACTTTCTAACCGAGATTTAACACCTCTATCACAATCAATATCGTTATTTCTTGCATATTTGAATATAGGGACAATAAAAGAGTTTTTCCAAATATCAGGAAATCCTCCACTTGAAGTGAGTAAACAGATTTTAAACATTGCAGTCCTTCAAAATATCGGAGACATTAAATTGGATAAAATGATATGAGTTGTAAAGTTCATCTGATATGTAAGAAATATCCGAGTTATCGAGATAATGCGGGTAATAATTGGCAAGCACGTTACATATCTCTTGAGGTCTAGAAATTTCAATTTCTATAAAACATATACATTTGGTAAAGGAAATCATTGACGTAAATTATACTCTTTGCATAAAACACTATGCTTAGTTGTATCATAGATAAATAAAATGTATCTATGGTTGTATCATTAATATCATCAGAACGCTTAAAAGATTTAAGCTTCAAAGTTCAAAACGTTAGAAACAAATTACTCAAAACCCTTCATTATGATAATATAAAACTTTGATACAGCATCCAAAATATTCAATAAATGTCAATAAAGCTATCCAATCAACATTATCAAAATAGAGGTTAAGCGTGTACATAAGCTTCCTGAAATGATATTTAAAATCATTAATAATGGGATCGCTGAAATCGGTAAAATAACGTTTCCTCTGTTGTGACAGGTATTATGACATGTATTATCTGTTTAATAACAGATAATGGTAATAATACTATCTTCTTCCATTTCGTTTGAGTTACAAACCTAGAAAATATCAACCGTGTTAAAATAGTTGATGGCTGTAAAAGCTGTAGTGCTTGTATTACTACAATGATGAACCAAATTTTTAAAGAATGAATTTAATTCACTTGGAGTTGCATGAGGCAATATGAATATATGTTTATCTTTAGTAAGCCCAATATTACGAACACTACGCCATAGCTTCTTTGAAGGTATAGTCTTGTATCAAGATTCACGTTTGCAGTATTTAAAAGTATAATGAGTCAAGTCTTCTGTCATACTGAACCAGAACAGCTCTTTAATTGATTTAATACAGCATTACATGATAGTAAAACCATGCAGGAATATAGTAGACGGTATTTCATAGAACTTGCAAAGTCCAGCATCGTCCCTAGCCTTATTTACTTTATTTGATATTCAATGATACAACATGTCTGCTTTTATGACTCCATAACAAAATGAATGCAATTTCCATTTGAATTAAAGATAAAGAAGGAAAGTAGATAAAGTCTAGCACATATTTATTATACCTCTCGAGGCGTGGGCCTCTCGATTGAAGTTCCAAAAACTAAACTAATGTGGAAAGTGGCACCACTGTTTCCAACCTCGATTCCCTTCGCAATAAGTCATCTGGGTATATTAAATCTGTGGTCTAACTAATTTTGGTACATATGTAATTTTTTCTCATCAGTAACATAATATAACCTATAGAAAACCGAAAATTTGTTTAAAAATCGCTAATGCAGAACAGTCCTTGCTTAGAGAACCCCTAAGCAAATTTGCAGATGATGAGATCATTAATGAAATCAAACTTAATGTTTAACATTAGAATGGTATATCATTAGAATGGTATATCTTATCAATCAATCATTCAGGTTTTTTTATTTACGATTTTTGTCGTATTTTTGTCTCATATTTTCCAATAAATTTTCGGATTTTAGTCAGCCCTAGCATTGAATTCACCAATAACTATTCTAACGTCGTATGGTCTGGTAGAGATAGCTTTATCTCCGAGAAGAAGTACAATACTAAAATACAGAAGTAATCTCCCACTGTAAAGTAATTTAGTTATGATCGACAAACGCGCCTGGTATTTTGGTAACTTGCCAACCTCAGATCTCGTTTTCGGTAACTTTTTAGTTTTGTTAGTTCGAAGTTAGTACCGATTCATGACCACAGGTACTAGTTATACAGTTAGTCTGTATATACTCGTTTCAGCAATTATTATAACAATAAAAACCAATTAAATCGAAATTTTCCACACCCAACTACATTTTCACACTGTGCACATTTTATTGTTGTTAAATATTATTATATTTTCACATATTGTGTACGGTGGTGTAGAAAAAAAAGTGTAGCACATAAACATCGCTAAAATAAACGTTGATTAATAAGACAACAAACCATTCGACACGCCTGTTGATATACTACCGTACATAATGTAAAGTAACGAGATTTTTCATTTTCCACTTTTTTTTTTTTTTTAAATTAATTTTTGTAATTTGCTCTACATTTTTACAGTGGTTTTCCATGGAAAATATGGTTGTGATTTATTATGATTTATGGATTTCTAGAATTTTTTGCATTAAACCTCCTAATGGTTTTCTTCTTAGTATTATTAAATGGTAGTTACGAAGTTTATTTATCGTAGGTTTTTCCTAATTAGTTATTTCGATACACATTTCTAGTCGGATACTAAAATATTTAAAGCGTATATCTGTGTATGGGTAACCGATTGGATTTTTGTACGGAAATTAAAATCGATTTGGTGGTAGTTTGCTCTACATCGAATTTTCATATTATGTTTTGTTGTTGCAGATTCGAATTGGTTGCTTTCAAATGAATTAATGATATTGTTGATTCACTTAATTATTTTTCTCAGCAAAAAAATATGCAGTATAGCTGTAAACTATTAAGCAATCTGAAATGAATCAGCTTAAGTCATTGCTAGCAAGTATGCTCGAAGTTTATACATAATTTTAGATTTTGTATCGTGTGGTTGTAAGACTGCTGATAGATGTTGTGCAAACAGTTCGGCTTTTTATTTATTACGTCGCACCCAATTTCCTTTTATATTTCTTGTAGTCGGCACTTGGATTAAAATAGTCTCTTAAATCTTCTAGTAACTTTTAAAATAGAGTATTTATTTTCAGTTCAGGACTCAGTCCTTTCAGACAAATTTTAGTCACTTACCCGATTATATTTTCGGAGTTCTAGAGGGTAGTTGATCTCCTATTCAATTGTTTCCCCTAAAACTGATGTGGCCTCTTTAGCTGCCTCACGATCAATGTCTTCTTTTGTTTTAAGACTAAATTTTGGTAAAATTGGGTTTACCAGTTTTTCTCTAAATAATTTCTAATCAGTAAATCTGTTGGTAAAATTAAGTTACTTTTTCTGTTGTTTAATGTGGTCATTAAACATGCTCAGTCATATGCTGAGCACAATATAAGTTTCTGGAACTATAACGTATAAATTACTTACTAATTTTTTGTGACGTCAAAGCTATGACATGTACTGTAGTAATAAATTTTGATTCTAAACGCGCTGAAAATGAATGATCAGAAAATAGCTGCAATATATATTCATACGATAGATGTCCTGCTTGTAGTCATTGTGCATATTTTGCTAAGTCTTAATTTTTTATTATTGTTTATTCGAGAACGAACTGTCGTACATACAACAAGTAAAATACAATAACACAAATTTAATTAACGCAATTGCAGTTTTGGTTTTATTTGCAAACAAACACTGTATATATACCATAACGAGAGCTATTGGAACATATGCTGATATGCTCAGTGTCATTAAACCCGCGGTGTGTAATCGGAAGTTAAGTTTTTAATTCTTTCAATTTCAATGTAATTTGAAGCTATTCTTTTGAGATGTGTAGAATCAATAAAATCTGGTTCTTTGTTGATGTCTGTAGTTCAATAGGTTGGTTTACGTGATGAGTGATATTCACATCCTGAAAAAAAATGTTTAAAAAAAAAAAAAAATACACTTTGAAAATGTAGGTAATGGCGTTATGTAGTCGTATACGTAGTCGGGCACTACCAACAGGATTGCAACGTTCAATAAGCACTACAACCTCTAATTTTAATAAAGTTTTACTCTAAAAAATGTGTTTTTGATACTAAAGCTAAGTCAATGTTGTAAGTATTTAGAAGTACGCTTAGTTCCTGGTCTCTTGCATTAATAAGCGCATTAGAAATGTAACTGTCAGTTACTTTTTATTTGTTTGTGTTTTATTTAGTGGCTTGGAATTATTTTCCATTTTAACCCCTTTATTCGAACGCTGGCTGAAATTTAGTCTTTGGCATGTAGACTTCTGTCGTTTTGGGGAAGACATTGTATTGAGATTCTATATTTTTCTATTATACTTTGGTTGGGAAATGTCCTCAAGTTCTTCATCATTTGTAGAATACTTTTTGTTTAGATTTTGTAGATGTTGACTGCTTATTGTAGTAGACGTATAGAAAGATTCATCCGCCCCTTTAGCGTTTTAACTCGATTTTGTATATTAACCATAGTATCGTGATATTGGTTGGTCTGGCATTTTAGTCATATTTTATTATTCTACCGCTCAGGCAAGACTAGTTTTTAGATTATTTCACTGTCATCTTTAAATAGATGGTGCTTTTACGGTAATGCTGGAGATCTTGTCATATCTATTAAAGGTAGGGGGAATTATAGTTCTATCTGCTATAATAGCGAAGCTTTCCACTTCTTAAGCATTGCGGTCACTGGATATTGACGTCTGAAAGCCTCCAAAGTTGCTGGTATCCAAATCCCTACATCGTAACATAATTCTTCTCCTGATTTTCAATTCATCGCCACACGGAAATCATTAATCAAGTGCTTTGGAATTTTCAGCAAGTTTATGAGTCAATCTATCAAAATATAGCTAATGGAATAGTCTTGAAATACTTGAAATAAATGGCCGTGTTTTTAAACGACTGTAATAATGTCACAATATTGTGTTAAAGTCGAAAAGAAGCCTTCAAAAAGTTTACAATAATGGCTCTGTTATACAACAAGAAGATGCTCTGTCAATAATTTTTTTAAATCTTATATCTTACACCGACCTACCGCGTGTTTTGGATAACTATGCGGTCACTGCTAAAGTCTTGTTACCTACACATGCCGCCAAAGTGAACTTCTACAATAAGTTGACCACACTCGTTGTCATGTTTGGGTGTGAAATTAACATTCCAACGGCCGCAAATGCGACATTAATGGCACTTACCTAGTTCTCTTCTCCTTCTAATATGCACATATTACACTTATGTATTTGAAAATAAAACTCCAAAGTTCAACTGTAAGGGTAGTTTTAATTAATGTACAGAAACTTAGACCATTTGATGAAGGGCAGTTAAGATTTCCTGAAATTTAGTTGATCATGGAAAAAGTGACTAACCATATTAATTCAAAAACAGTTGCCCGCTCATTAATCAATTAAATTTAAGTAAATGATAAAGGCCTGAAAGGAGCTGTCCATATCATATAAATGCACCTCATA
The DNA here is from genome assembly GCA_963556175.1 of Tipula confusa. NCBI lineage: Eukaryota > Metazoa > Arthropoda > Insecta > Diptera > Tipulidae > Tipula > Tipula confusa. The sequence continues at coordinate 118,213,261 of OY744476.1, forward strand.
TCAACTCAGAACAATCAATAAAATGAAACTCACCTCTTTATCTTCTTTTTGTGAACTTATAGAGTATAATGAACACACTTTTCAAAATAGACATACTTGGTACTGGGATATTAGAAAATCAATCGCCTTTGCTTTTTGCCAAATTGCATACAATAGAGGCCAAAACAAGCGATTTCACGATCTGGAACACTCGATGGCATAAATCTACTGTCTGATAACCATGTCGACATGCAGCAGTACATATACATTACTTATCAGACTCTTTACGTGAAGTTGGCTTACAAAGACTAGACTACACTCTGTGTCCTTTGCCATGATGGCACTTTGAACGCACAGTTAATTAAAGATGATTGTTGTGAGGTTATATGAAAAATGCTTTACTTGCCAAATTCACAAAAAAAAAATACATGCACAGTGTTAAATTTTTTTGCAAATTTGCAAAACGACACAAAAAAGTATAGTCCCGTCAAATATTGTTTTCTTAAAGAGTAAAAAACTTTTCCGAAAGTGGTTTAAAGCAAATCTTCAAAATCCTTTAAGATTTTTTTTTATCAAAGTTCAAATGTCAAATTTGGTTTTGATTTTTTTTTTTTGCTTTACAAATCATAAAAATGACTTTTTCACAATTTGCTGGTTGCGTAAAAAAACGTTTAGTCAAAGAAAATAAATAAAAATTGAAATAAGTTCGATATTTCTTGGTATATAGGATGGTGAATATGTATGTGTGCATACCAATGCGAACATAATATTAATGATGAAAAGGAATGAAAATTAATAAACAATTTAAAACAATTCCTGATTTATGCATTACGACGTTTACCGTCCCTGAATCGACATATATATGTTCGTGAACCGTACATAAACCGCCTTTCATTAATAAATTTACAAAGTCTAGATCGTAGACGTGAAATAGCCTGTGCCGTGTTTGGTCGGGATGTTTTGTGTTCAAGGATTGATTGCCCGGAATTGCTTGAGAAGTTTAGCATTTATGTTCCACAGAGAAATTTAAGATTGCGGCCGGGTTCTCTCCGTATTCCGTTTTGTTCAAATAATTTTCACAGTACAGAACCATTGTTAAAAGTTCTAATCGAGTTTAACAAGAGTTTTAATTTCTTTGATTTTCATATTTCGAGAGAGTTGTTCAAAAAACGTTTATTATAATTCGATTGTTTTTATTTTTGTATATAATTTACATAAATTTATATTTAATGTTCCTTATTATTATTTTTACCATAGTAGTGTGTGAGTAGTCAAACTATTGTATTTTTACATGATTGATGAAATAAATAAATAAATAAATAAATAAATAAATAAAATAATTTTAATGATTTTTCTCTAGAATTTCCCTTTAAACAACAAGTGTATACTTAACAGTTTATTGTCACATAATATTGTGCGCAACACAAGAAAATTGTTAAGTTGATTTTCCGATTTTTATTTTGCTGTTAAAATAACGTTTTGTGTACGTTATAAAAGAAAATGAACAAGACGATCTACAGATTTTATAGTCACATTAAGAATTCTATCAATATTCCATTTTTTTTTTAATGTAATGATTTCCACTAAAATTTATTTTTTATTTGCAAACAGAACAAAGTGGAAAATAGACTTTCTTTTATGATTGAGGTTATGTATTTCTTCTTCAAGTTATAAAGTTTCGTATATTTTGGTTGGAAATGGGAAAATGACAAAAAAATATACTTTTCTGTAATAAAAAAGGACATTCACAATTGGCTATAACAACCACAATAGAAATCGAAATGAAAATGTGATGTTTAAAATGAAAGAGAACGAGAGAGAGGGAGAAAGAGACTGGTTTGAAATATAATTGAATTTGTAATTTAATGAAAGCAGCTTGTTGAGCTTCTTTATTTTTCGTCTGGGAATTTGGTTTTTATTTTACTTACACAAAAAAAATTTTAGACGGTTGTTTCTATAACCGATGGGAAGTTATATTTTTGTAAGATTGCTAGTTTCCACTGCAACTAATTAAAAAGTTTGAAATGCCATGGTTGATTGTACTTTGTATGGGAATTTAGTCGGTACATGAAATACTTTATAAATTGTATATTGGTCAAAAGACGACATGTTGATGAACAAGCATTGTGAGTGGTTCAAACGATTGGTTAAAAATCCCTTAATAATTAAATGTCACATTAAAACTACAACTGTCAAATATATGCCGAATATAAAGCACTGTGGAATATATTCTGGAGCCGTTTTTCATTTCCGCTTGTTCTAATAAATTCTAATTTAACTGTACCGATAGGGGTGATTGAGATGTTAACACGAGCCTTGTGTTTGTGAATTTGCCTACCAAATTTGCACAATGTTTTTTAAGATTCAAGGGATTCTTCGTATTTGACGTATAATTAAGGCGTAAGTAATTTAACGTCGAAAGTAATATAATATAAGGTTAGTTTAGAAAAACCTATAGGTAGGTGCAAATTGGGTATACAATAGAAGTGTAAAGCCAAAAAGTTAAAATATTAAGTGACGCAGGACAATAACTTGTATAGCTACCTGAATGAACCATATTTTTTTCCAACCGTTAATTCCAGTCAAGGAATTGATCAGTTTTAAATCAAATATGGCGATTAATGAGTAGACGCAAATTTTTATCGTAAAATTAAATAAAATGTTATTTTATTCTGCTAATTAAATAGTGATTAGTTTTAATATTACTTATTGTGTATTGAGGTTAACTTGGTGAAATAGTGTCCAGTTTTTATTAATATTAATATTAATATTTATAAAATAATATATCTGTGCGGAAATAAAAAAATTGTATTTTTATATTCACAACAATGGCGAGTCCCACTGTGAACGTAGACGTCATAATTTCCAAATTATTTAATAAATTTGACGATATAACTAGATTTATTTTAAATAATAATAAAAAAGTAACAGAGTCAATAAATGCAGCTTTTGTGGGTAGTGAAATAAAACAATTATATGTTAAACTTAATAAAATTGAAAGTGAAGTGTCTGTTCTTCACGATCGTATAGACTACTTAGAACGTGATAAGGTCAATAATGATATTGTGATCAGTGGTGTGCCTTTTGTGAAAAACATGAGTGTACATGATATAGTACTGGATATATGTAAAGCAATTGATATTCCAGATGGTTCTACTATAGTGAACGATATTTTTTGGGTTAATCATAGAAATTCACATAAATCTCAAACACCAACAATTGTAGTTAAATTTATTAACTGGCATGCCAAGTTCCGTTTCTTCAAAAATTACATTAAATTGCGTAATTTAAATTTATCGCATATTGGCCTTCAGTCAACATCCCGTATTTATTGTAATGATGGTTTAACGAAATTAAATTCCGCTATATTCAACAGTACCAAGTATTTACAAAAACAAAATAAAATATCTAAAGTTATATGTAAAAAGGGTCAGATATTCGTATTACTATTAAATCACACTACACCTTTATTAATTAAATCACTCAACCAATTAAATGAAATAATAGCTGAAAACATGGCCATAAATCAAACTCAGCATGATAAATTATTAAACATTAATACAGTCCGCGATGATATCGAGAACAATTTTGTGTCACCAATACAACATGAATTACAAATATCACCGACTTCGATTACATCAGCATCGACATTACCATATAACGGAGGTAATGAAAACCATCACAGTGCTAAGATAGGTATTAATACTAGTTTGTCTACGTCACAAATCTGCATTGTCAATAATGAGAATACATCTATACCTACAACACAAAATAATGTGAATACATCTATACCTACAACACAACCTATATTGCGTTCTTCACTGATATCGATGACGTCAAAAATGGATGCATGTATTAACAAACTTATTGAAGATTGTAATTCACTAGCATCACCATTGTATCTTCACTAGCATCACCATGTAAACGAAATTTAAGGTCAAAAGTATACCGTACTAACTCTGCCACTTAATAATGCTAAAGTTTTAAAATTTTATTTTAATTTTGTGATAGAACATGTAAAAGTATTTTGAGATGGTAACTCCACATTCCATTATATTTCCATATTATTTGACTTATCACTATTTGTATTATTATTATTATTATTATTATTATTATTATTATTATTATTATTATTATTATTATTATAATTATTATTATTATTATTATTACTATTATTATTATTATTATTTTATTATATTTTTAATTTTTATCCTTGCCTTTGGGTTAGTCTTAGTAATCAAGTTAAATTTATATACAAACAGAAGTGTTTATGTTTATCTAAACGTCGATAACAAATTAAAGCCAACTTTTCTTTGGAGTCATATTCACTTTGTCATATTCATAATTTACTCTCACTGCGCGTTCCGTAATAATCACCGTCAAATAATTAATGTCAAGTAGTATCAACGGTGGTTCCATGAACTTAGATAACACAAACATCGTACTTAAAGCAGCAATTAAACCACGGAGAACTAATTTAAATGTATGCCACTTCAACGCACAAAGCATTTTGAAGAAAGGTAAACTCGATGAAATTAAGTTTATTATAAATGATGTCCCCATCGACGTCATTTGTGTTTCGGAAACTTGGTTGCAACCTTTTCATAATGACTCAGAAGCTCAAATTAATGGGTATGCGCTTATCCGTAACGATCGTAGAATGAGAATTCATGGAGGTGTCTGCATGTATGTGCGTAATGGACTTCATTACTCGGTTGTCAAAAAATCTGATGTGTCTCATACTGAGTTTCTTTTTATTGAACTTTCACTTGAAAAATCGAAAATTCTGATAGGGGTTTTTTATAGACCACCAGATGTGTATGGTATTATTGATATTGAAAACGCTTTAAAATCACTACATCCTTTATACAATGATATTATTTTAATTGGTGATTTTAATATTAATGTTCTTAAAGCTGATTCACTGAGCAACTCATTTAAGGATTTTTTAGAATCGATTAATTTATCAGTTGTTAATGTTGAACCAACTCACTTTACTGATACTAGTTCGACACTAATTGACCTTATCATCGCTAATAAACCTCATAAAATGGTTCGTGTTAATCAGGTGAGTGTTCCGGCAATTAGTAAACATGATTTGATTTTCTTATGTTATCAAATGTATGTTGAAAGAAAAGAAATTGAATTACCTTTATTTTATAGGTCTCTCAAAAATATTAACTATGCTGAATTGTTTGATGATATCCGAAAAATCGATTGGTCCTTTATATATAGTGTACCTGATTTGAACTATCAAGTTAAGAAATTGAATGAATTTTTATGCAATTTGTATAAAAAACATGTTCCTTTAAGGAAGCATAAATCTAAATGTAGTAAATTTCCAGCATGGTTTAATCGTGATGTTACTAGAGCACTTTTTGAGCGTGATAGATCTTATCGGAATTGGAAAAAAGTCAAAACTTTGGAGTCTAAACTAACATATAATCGGTTGCGTAACATTGCTAACAGGATTTGCAGAGATGCTAAATGCTCTTACTTCAACAAAATGTTTCCTCCTAACTCGTCGCAAAAAACAATTTGGAGAAATTTATCGATTTTGGGAGTGGTTGACAAAACTAATCCAATACATAACTTTAGTGCAGATGAAATAAATGAAAAGTTCACATCTGTGCAATCAATTAATACTAATTGGGTTCTTCCAACATTACTAGGCTATAATCCTAAACCGCTTTCTAATAATGATGCTGAGTTTAATTTTCACGGTTTTCATCCGAATGAGGTTTACTATTCTATACGATGTATCAAATCTTGTGCTGTGGGAATGGATGGTATTTGTCCTAAATTTATTAAGCTTATTTTGCCTGGTACTATACAAGTTATTACTCATATTTTTAATCATATTTTAACGACATCAACTTTCCCTACAGAATGGAAAAAAGCTAAAATAATCCCTATTCCTAAGAAAAATAAAATTAATACAATAGATGATCTTAGACCAATTAGTATTCTTCCATTTCTGTCCAAGGCTTTTGAGAAATTATTACATTTTCAAATGTCCAAATTCCTAGAAACTAATAATTTGCTCAATTTATATCAATCTGGCTTTCGTAAATTTCACTCTACCGGCACTGCACTTCTAAAAGTTCACACTGATTTACTCAAATATATTGACCAAAAAAAAGCTTGTATACTGACTTTGCTCGATTTTACTAAAGCGTTTGATACTGTCCCGCATACTATACTACTACACAAATTGAGGCAGAATTTTAAATTTTCTAGACATGCGGTTAAGTTAATATCTTCATACCTAAACAATAGATCTCAGGTTGTCTATTGCAACAATTCGGTTTCTAAATCTAGTGTACTGACTGCTGGAGTTCCTCAAGGCTCAATACTCGGACCATTATTGTTCTCATTGTTTGTTAATGACTTACCAACTGTATTAATAAATAGTAAATACCATTTATATGCTGATGATGTTCAAATCTATTGTGTAGGTGAACCAAATCTTATGAGTACATGTGTGGACAAAATCAATAATGATCTTAAAGTTATAATTAAGTGGTCCAAAGCTAATGGTATTTTACTTAATGTCAACAAAACTCAAGCTATGTGTATATACAAAAAGGGAACTAGAGTGTTGGCTCCGCCAGTTATACTGGAAGATGTTGTTATTCCGTATGTTGATAAGATAAGGAATCTTGGACTTATTTTTGATAAACATCTGTCTTGGGATAGTGATATCAATCGTATAGTTTCGAATTCTTATGCTGTGCTACGGCCATTGTGGAAATTTGCAGATTGCCTTCCTAAAAATATTCGACACCAATTAGTTGTGTCTCTCATTTTGCCTCATTTCACTTATGGTTGTGTTGTTAGAGGGAATCTAGCAATTTATAATTCCCATAAATTAGAAATGGCTTTTAATTCTTGTACTAGATTTATTTATGGACTAAGAAAATTTGATAGGTTAACTCTTTATAGAGATACAATTTTAGGTTACTCCCTCGAAAAGTTCTTGAGAATACAAATTTTAACATTTTTGTTTAAAGTAATCACCACAAAACTCCCAATATATCTTTATTCACAGATTGTTATCGCTAAATCCAATAGAACATTAAATTTAATTGTGCCAAAATTTTCGTATACTTTTTATAAATTGAGTTTCTTTGTTTATGCAATTTCACTGTGGAATTCCTTACATGTTGATATTAAAAAAAGTAAGACGGTGGATTTATTTAAACGGGCATGTGTAAACTCTTTATAAAATTATTTGGCAGTATGTGTTGGCTTGGAGAATTGGTTGCTTAATTTGTTTGTTTAAGTGATTCATATAAACTATCCCAAATGTAAATATTTTTTATCTTATTATGGTTTTATTTTTATTATTTCATTATTATTATTATTATTATTATTATTATTATTATTATTTTAATTATTATTACTATAATTATTATTAGTTTTATTTTTATTTTAGTTTATAATTAATTTTATATGATTTAATTTTATTTTTTAATATTGATTAGTTTTTTAGTTGTAAAGTTAGTAAAACGTCTATTGTATATTTAATTCCATATTTTACAATTGTAGAGTGTTATTATACACTTTTAGATAAGACAGTTTGTCTTTATTGTAATAAAGTTTAAATAAATAAATAAAAATAAAAATAAATCAGTCAAGGAATTGAGCCATTGATCAATTCATAAAATTCTTCTTATTTATTTCCGCTATCTTACAATAGATGTCAGTTTATAATGAGCCTTTGATCAAATTCTTATAATCTATTTCTGCTATCTTACAACAGATGCCAGCTTATAATTGAAAATGGTATTTAATTGTATGTGGCTTGGACATTACATAAACATTAGAATAAATTCCCAGTCATACTGATTATCGTTTATTTTTTTCATTAGAAAGCCTTCCAATGTTCTTTTTACACCTTTGGAACAACATTTCGTCGGACTTTTTGGATACATCATTTAACTTCTTGTATTTTGGATTTTTACTATCTGACTTTGCTTCTGAAATAAAGATGATCAAAAACTTCGACTTTGAACGAAGTATTCCGCATATCTAACTTGCTGTTAACTGTTCAAGCTTCTTGGTTCTATATATATCACATATGCTTCAAGATTTTTAAAACTTTTTTTAATATTTTAATCCATGCAATCTTTTCTGGGGCTGAAGCTCTCTCAACTCTTTGGCGGTTAATTTACCGTCCTACTTTACGCCGCCACCGAATAGAGGACGCACGAATACAGGATCATTTTAAATATCTAACTGCACATTGTATTGCTTCAGCAAGCCTGTACTGCCATGCACGAGGGTTCAGCATATAGATTCTTAGCTCCAACAGGAATCATAGTTTTGATCATCCACTTCACTGATCGCAATGAAATGATGAAACATCCCTTTTACAACCTTCCTCCGTTAGAGTTCGAACCCTGTCCCCCCGACCTAAACACCGCAGTTTTAAACTCTGTGACATTTCCACAAAACATCCCCTGATATTACTGCAATCAAATCCAGTAGAAGTGTGTTTTAGACTAGTTGAAATTTTCGTACGCCCCCTATATGCATACTCCGCAGTTTGTATTTAACACATTTTATCCACATTATATGACAAAACATGTCTCAAAATGTGAAGAATTGATGGGGTAAATGTGTTAGATTTTCAGCCTGGTATTGAATGACAATAAAGCAAATTATGAAAGTATGATGCAGTCCGGCAACAGGGCTAACGTTGAAATATGTCGTTAGTATTGTGACATGGTTTAGCAGCCTTATAGACAAGAAGTCGATGGTTTTGTGGCCAGACGTTTTTAATAGTAAAGTGATAGCAATGCGCTGGAATTCAAAGGGGAACAACAGTAAGCAATCAAAACAATGTTTTGATTTAAAGTAGCAATCAGTTCCGTGGAAGCAAAACATCGATCTGTCATCGAAGCGCTGCTGTAGGGATTTTGCGGCGCTTCGGAGGATTCAGTTAATGTTTTTGGAAGATTTATCGCACGACTGAAATTGCATAACCGAGATCCTGGAAAGTTATTAGATAGGAGGTCTATGAATGGACCTATGAAGTAAGCCAGTTGCGAGTGTTTGTAATAAGGTCGAGAAAAAGATAAGCACGAGACTAAATGAAGAAATCAAGCAAATATTTTCAACACGTTTCGTTAATTCGCTGGAGTTGTGCAGAAGAATACAGGCGTCCTTAACATTGCAACCAGGGTGAAGGCCAAATTTTTGTAATAGACGGCCAGTGCCTTTCACAGCACTGGAGAGCGATCGAAAACGAGCTTAATATATGGAATTTTTTGTAAGTAATCGCAGCTCGGCCAAGGATAGCGTATAGGTATTCGACCCAATTGTTTAACAGGGTTGAAAGATGCGTTGAAATTAAACAACCATCCATTGCCAAAGCCGAAAAATATTTCGCGAAGCTGAGTCAATACCGAAAGCTGAGCAAAATAAAACTCTCCTACACCGTTTTACAGGTGAAGATGGATGATGTTTCAAAAGGTTTCATGACAACTAATTGTGGTCTGTTTCCAAGAAACTGTTTCCAAAAGTGTTTGTTTGGCCTGAATGATTTAAATTCCTAGAAAATCGAGATGATGAGGCAAATTCCGCAACAAGAGACATCAAACAATAACAATCGTTCCTAGGGGACATTACATGCTATGGCAAATTCGTTCACAGCTGAAAGACATTTTGGGGACCGTTGAACGAACTATTGTGCAACGATGTACTATCGTTTGAGCAGCTTAAGAAAGTGTTTGCTTCGGATTTAGTGTTAACAAACTATGACCCTATGAAGATAATCATTGTGGCTGTGAACGAATCGAGCTTTGATAAAGGGGCGTTGTTGAACCACAAGCAAGTTAGGTGAAGAAGGTTATGTCGACTTAAAGAACACAACATCGTTTACGGTAGCGCAACCCTAATCACTTATGAATGATGACTATAGACCGTCTCTTACAAATAGCCAATTTCTATTCTTACGCGGGTGAGCCCATCTTTTTAAGTGCATATGTTAATGAGAAAAGAGTATGCTATAGCCAGAATGAGATTGTGAATGCCACCGCAAAGCGCATCATCCTTGTCTCATTGTCAGTAGTTCAACTACGGTACAACTACGGTACAATTTTGATATTCAAAAATCTACAGTTATTTAACGTTAATATGTTTAACCATTAGATGACATCTATTAGATAAATAGAAACAAGTATCACATTCACACGCTATAAAGTAATTATTTCATGAAATGTAATTTCCCTAAATATTTTGACAGAAATGTATGTGACACCATCTTAAATGTAATAAGTCAAATATAAACACATACACATACGACATATGCAATTTTGAAAAAAAAAAAATGTTAACTCAAAAATAAACATTTTATTCAAATCGTTCACATATCTAAAGTCATTTCGAAAATCGACTAATCTACAATCTTAAGCTAATTTGCTTTTTGTGTATATCAAGTTACAGAATCATAATTTTTTTTTTTGTTTTCATTCCAAAACACAAAAATATGTATCTAAAATATTTCTCCATCTCCCGAAAATAATTCAATGATTTATTATCATTTCTCAAACAATCATTCTACTCTACTCTCATCACCGTCATCTTCATCTTTTCATCATCAACGTCTTCTTAATCATTATTTAATATAAATGATTTTTTTTTTTCAGTTTATTTTCCATTTTCATCTCAAATTTATTACTTTTATTTTATTATTTCTATATACTTATCTATCACTCTCGAACAAGTTGATATCTTAGGAACTAAAAAAAAAAAAAAAAAAAAAAAAATTAAAATTGAAACACTAAGAGACTTAAAGCTTTAAATTACTGTGCGAGTATCGAACGAAAAAATTGTTTTATTTTTGCAGATAGCAGGGGAGCCACAAAATATAATACAATTGGGGGGTATGGGGCAATTTTAATGCGGGACTTAAACGAAATTATTTGGTGTTTATCGTTGTTACGTTTCGTATAAACGAAATTAAAACGATAAAATTGTGAATGAGATGCGCTCAAACATGATGTACCACAATTTTACATTGAATCAGAAAAATACTGTTAATTTTGTCGACATAAACATGCTAATTTAAACAATTGCTTATATCAACATTGTATTACGATTATTGATCCCATGTCAATAACGCTGTAAGTCGTTTAGGTCGATGGCAACCATCCTAAATAATTAAAAAAGCCACAGAAATCTTCAATCGAATCAACACAAAAACATTGACAATTGAGCAAACAAACATTTACATAAAAGTCTCAAATGAATTTGTTGGTCACGTTCTATTTTGACAACGGCAACGACAACAACAACAACGTGCTAAGACTACCAGTCAATTGTACCAGAACCAAACACATTACCATTTTATTTCAAATCACGTTGGCACATTGTTTCTCTTACAAAAAAATCTTTTAGTCTTTATGTATGTACAGTATAAATGAAGACAACTTAAGCGTACCCCCACAAAACGAATTCGTACATCTTTTTATGTAGACACAAGACATTAAAATATTAGACGTCACAAAAACGATTTTTTTTTGTTGTATTATTTACAGATCTGCTATTTGTTGGTTCTATTTTCAATTTTAATTAGACAAGGCAAGCAACAAAACAAAAAAATGATAATTCTCTTTTGCCAGCCTCGTTTTTGTGAAATGTGTATTAACAAGATAATTGAATGATTTTGATTATTCTGTTGATATCTTATTTCTTCTAATTTATGAGGTGATATTAAATTAAGGTGAGATATTCGGATGGAATATTTTATGAAAATCACGTAAAGCAGAATATGACTTAAGGCGATTTTTTTTTGAAAATGTTTCGATTTAAGTAAAAAAATTCAATTTAATTTTGAATCATAAGGTTTAATTATTTGTGACCGGGTGGCTGTTAGCTTTGGTGGACCCACCACTATTCAGCAAAGATTTACATTAGAACAGAAATAGTTTTTGCTGAAATGGAAATGACACATGTGTTGGTCGCTCGGTGTTACTTTGGTTTTAGTTTACTTTTACTGCCAATTCATAATTTCTACCGCTTACTCTAGAGGTTACTTATTAACAAAGGTTTCAAAACTTTCTCTTCTATAATGTTCACGTTAGGTGTACTTGTTTCCGTGATTCTTAGTATTTCTTTTTATCTTGATGGAATGGTATCTATTTCGATATTGGAGAGGATCCTTTTTTTGTTGTTATATTAATGTCACCAAGCTTTCAGTTTAAATAGTGATATAAAAGATCGGATATAAAAGATATCGATCGGATCTCGTTGTTCTGCAGATGCTCGAAGACCAAAAAGTATGAACTATGTGTCCTAAGACTTAAATTTACTTTACAATGCATTGGTCGATTTATTCTTAGCTAAAAATAAAAAAAGATTTTCAAATTTTAAAGCAGTCAATAGTTTATATCGACATGATTGTGGTTGCTGGCCAACTTCGAGAATTTTGTTGACGTGTTATGTTGTTGCTTTCTTTTAGTAAGTGGCCTACAAATTATCTGAGAATTTAAAAAACTTAGTTGGACAGTTAGTAAAACAACTATTTTAAAATTTAAAAAAAAAACTTATGACGGGTTTTGTCAATTTAACTGTTGTTTTGTTTTTTATTTTGGTGCTGAATAATGTTTTTTTTAATAATGTTTTTTGTGTACGTTTTAGAGTATTGTGTGCAAATAACTTATATTACTATAAGGGAAATCGCGTCGAATTCATGTGCCAACATGATATAGTTCGTAGAAAAATCATAGATGGCACTAGTAGTAGTTGAACAAAATGTTTACATTTTTTTATCTACAGTTTTTTATATTCAACGAATTATTAACGAAACAAAAATTTAAAATCTAAAAAAAAATTTAAATTTTATAATCGGAATTGGAAATGATTGAAGTAAATGGGCTTATATTCATTAAAATAATAAATAAATAATACAAAATTTGTTTTTTTTTTAATTATTTCATTTCATTAAAATGAATTAACTTCGTTAATTTTTTTCTTACTCCTATTTTTTTTAAATTCTCTTGTTTTGTAAAATGGAAAAATCTTATTTTATAATATATATCTATAATAGTTTTAAGTAATACTTAAAAATGATTTTCTATATCTTTAATATTAAATCTAGAATATAAGTGGTTGCTATTATCTATAAAAATTAAATCTATTAAACTAATACTTTGTATTGATCTTAAAACTTACTTACTATATTCTAATTTTTTTTTAATATTAACATTACTTTTAAAAATTTTCTCACATTCGAGTAAAATTTTGTATGTATTCAATGATGGGGTTAATAGTTTTAAATTAAATAAACCTAGATTTAGCTCCAACTGTGCACTTTTATTTAAAATTTGGAGGCATTCCTTACACTTTAAAAATTTAGGCAATTGTTTGGCTTCAATATACCCCGCTAATTACGTAATGATATTACACGAGTATTCATCCAGCTCAACTTTAATTAAATCTAAAGCAACATCATCATTTTAATTTGATTGATTTGTGTTTCGGCTTGATGAAATAGTTAACATTTCTGGCAAGGAAACATTACCCGTACCTTGCGCTTTTGATTGATGATTGATTGATTGATTAGAGTGTACGGCCAAGGACGAACCAGGAACTTCCAGAATGCCGGGCACCACCGTTCACCCGTGTTACATATAACAAAACCGAAGGAATAGAAGGAAAGTTAGTTGTGAGAGACTCGACTCGGTAACTGACACCTAAGCGATCGATAGTTAGTATTTTGTGGTGTAAGGAAGGATAAGGTTTTTAAGCCATGACAGAATTGGTCCGGTTACCCGTTAGCCTATATTCAAACTACTATTAGCACAATACAATCACAATTTTAATGAACTGCTCTGCTTCCTATCGTCTCGTATCAGCAACATTAATATCAGCAACGCCACAATTCAACTGTAATTTGCAAAGGTTTCCTTAAAACAAAATCTATTAAATAACTAATTGCTCTTAGTCGTAGGCTGTAATAAATTGAATTAATTTTCATCTGCAATTATAAATTAATTAATTCAAAATATAATAATATAATTAAAATAATAATATAATTTCTGCAAGCCGTAGGCTGAAATAAACTAGATTAGTGTTCTCCTGAAAGTACAAACTTATTAATTTGTTCCATAACAATATATTAATATAATAATATCAAAAAATAAAATTTAAGTAATATAATAATATAAAATTCAACAATCCAACAACACTATTTAATGCACTAATTACTCTTAACCGTACCCTAGAATATAAACCATTAGTTTTCGACGGAAATTTTACAAATTGAATATTTCAACTCCATGCTGCTTAAATTTATTAAGCGAGCTCCTATTTATATTCACTTAAATAGAAATAATATTTATCGAAATTAATTTAAATAAAATTTAAATAAGACAATTAAACGATCGAAATCGATCGAATTAACTGTTTTATAACGAATACACAAGCACGACTTTGAAAATCCTATCAACCCGTACCTTGCGCTTTTATAGATTTATTAACAACTAGTCGTTATAAATGCTATAAATTGTTTGCATGTTGGATTGTCGTTCCGGCCAGTTCGATAACGAATCAACCCAAAAAACAACTCCAAGTGATCCTGGCTAAACTTATATGTTAACAAATAATCTAATTTATCATTTACAATTAACTCATTCTACATAATTTTTAGGCTCTCGGCATTTATTAAAAAACCTAAAAACCCAGTATTGAAATTACTATGATTTAATTTTTGATGATATTTGATGATATTTGAAGTGTTTAAAAATTTTTCGTGGGTTGATTTAGACAGAGGCTTTTTAAAATAATATTTTGCCATTAAACTATTACTATTAAAAATTTCAAAACAATCATTAATATTTAGTAAAAATTTAACAGTAGGCATACAATCCTTAAAAATTGGATCAGTTTGGCTTAATATTCTAGTACATTTGCTACACTGCGACTAAACTCTTGCACTGCATATTTTACCCGCATAATAGAATTTTCAAACTTTATATGGGTGGCATTAATTCTTGGTGCAAGTCCAAGTCCCTTTTCAGTTTGAATATTATTTAGTTTTTCAACGTAATGCCACTCAATTTTATTGTTAGTTTTTGTTTAAAATGTACCTTTTAGTTTTAAATGATTACGAATAAGTTTAATGTTATGACAATTATCCAAATATATAAAAAAATTTTGATCACTAGGTTCAACATAAAAATAAGGCTTTTGTGGTAATTCTGCTCCTAACAATTTGACCATACTAAAATTTGCCCTAAGCCCGTCAAATGTTAACGTTATAATGTTCGCATTACACTCCTCGCGTAAGTGGGATATGACAAATTTTATTATATGAGCTCGGTCTGTTGCATTTAAGGAATTAATAAAAAATATGCAATAGGTATTTTAAATTTTTAATTTATAGCACAAATGAAGAACACTACAACATTAAGTGCCTGTGTTTGTTCATCATTTACATTATCATCCAAACACCCTGCACCGTAATTGACCACAAACTCCTTATTTTTGTTGTCCCAATCAATACATTTTTTGATTCACATTTCGTCCATCATTATGGAGAAATAGATATCTTTATTCTCTGTTTGGATTTTTGCCGCAAATGTTTCACGGCTTGTATTGTAATACCAGGACTGCCTATTGAGTTCTGGTACCATTGTCTTATGGTCCTTATATGTGGTAGTTTGATACATTTACTAAAAAAATTGCCGAAGATGCTCATAACCAGCAGTCGAAAAAAATGACATGGTCATCGCAAACTGTCGCAACTTCGGTGTATATTTGCCAAATTTTACGCAGGATTTTAATTCATAAATAAATGATTGTTCTTGGATTATGTCCTAATAAATTAAAAAAATAATAATAAATATTTAGTATTGACAAGTAATGGCAAATAACTTATAACAGTATTTTAATAAGGTATATACAATCAAATATATTCAATATATTCAAATTGAATATATACAATATATTATATATATATATATATATATATATATATATATATATATATATATATATATATATATATATATATATATATATAAATATATATATATATATATATATATATATATATATATATATATATATATATATATATATATATATATATATATGTATAAATATATATATATATATATATATATATATATATATATATATATATATATATATATATATATATATATATATATATATATAAATATATACAATCATATATTAAATAAATAGGTATATGCAATTGTGTCATATGTTCAATTTAACTTATTAGAATGTTTGATTTTAAAGTGCTTTGCCGTAAGAAAACTAAAAATAAAATTTTTTCTTAAATTTAATGTATCACGGGATCCTCCACTAATATTACTGTCTTTCTCTATCCTCTTAATGAAATTTTCGAAATCTTGAATCTTTTTTTGATAACGATTGCATTTTGTGACAAGAGCCTTATTTAATTTTCGAGTTTTCCCAAGTTCCTCTTTCAATTTAGATATAGCTTGCTTTGAAGTACGTGTAGTGTCATTAAATGAAGCATCAATGTCTCCAGTATATCTGAACTGACGACTAATGGCATCACATGATTGCGGGGTTGCTGGTACAATATTTCCACTTTTTGCTTTTTTAATTGGTGGTGACGTCGTGATTGACGTTGAAGAATAATTCGGTGGCGTAATAATGATTGACGTTAAAGGGTAATTTGGTGGTTCGTTTTCTAAGTTTGCTTTTTATAATTAACTATTTCAGTAGGAACATTTAAAGTCGCATCCTCATCATATTCAATAGTATGCATTAAAAATATATAACAATTTTATTATTACAAGCTTAAACAATAATTACATTAAAAAGAAATGTTGGTTCTAACTTACCACATGCCATTGTCCAAAACAAATTTCAAAGGTACCGCATGTCTTGTAAGATATTTATCAATGGTTAAATATTTTTCCTCGAAATGTTTGAAACAAAGTTTAAATGAAGGATAATCTAAATCATTAGCTTTGACATTCGGAATAATATCTCGCCAAATTTTCCTGAAATCTTCAGATGATGGTGCGCTATAAATTAAATAAACATAGTTGGATTTAATAATAAAGGTACAATCAGCTCTGGGGACAATCGCTTGAGGCAATATAAAATGTAGAAATATGATAGTAAACCTTTAACCGAAAATATCTGTATAATTTAGCTAAAATTGGCTACTAATTTGAATAGTCCAATTGCTTGGTGGTATAAAAACACTTTAGTTATAGGTTAAATCTTTATGTTTTAATAAATTTAAAACAGACAACATATCAATATAAATATGTATTATATCAATATCATTTATATCAATATAAATGATATTTTGCATCTAAAGTGATGAATAATTATGTCTTAGCTATATTTAGCATCAATTTACTTACGAATGCAAACCAAAATTCATTGAACAATTGAAACACCTTTGCGGCATTTTGATAAAAGACAAACACTTATAGTTTATTTTTATGTTATTTTCAAATAACTTATTTATTTATGTTATTTTCTAATTTATAAAACACGTTTTTATAAAACACTTAACATATACAACACTTTTAGTTCACAAAAAATTATTTTAATATTCACTTCACAGACGCTACGCTTTGAAATAACAACTAATGACAGCAATAATGTTAAGAAATTTTGTGAAAAGTAAAAAAGAAAAATTGTTTGACGCACAATCTATGGTTCTTGTTAAAAACGTTTGCTATGCCATCTAGGATATTTCTACGAATCAAAATTTAACGAAATCATGCTGTCGTTCGCATTTACTATGGAATGGTTCACTATTTCCCTTATAGTAATATAAGTTATTTGATTGTTTGTGTTGAGAGTGTTTTTTTTTGTTTCTGAACTCTGCAATCTGTTCTGGGACCGAAGCTCTCCCAACTCTTTCGCAGTTAATTTTTAACGTCCTACCTTACGCCGTCACCAGCCAAATTGAGGACGCACGAATACAGGTTCGATTTTAAATCCATCTGCACATTGCATGGCTCCAGCCAGCCTGCACTAACATGGACGATGGTTCGGCCTATGGATTCTGCACTCCAACAGGGGGTCATAGTTGTGTTCATCGTCATCCCCGATCGAAATCAGGTGATGAAAATCCCTTTTGCAACCCTCCCCCGTTGGGATTCGAACCCGGTACCTCCCGTCCCAAACACCTTTAATAGCTTTAACCACTGTGCCAATTGCTCGGTGTTGAGAGTGTTGATGGGTCATTTTACTGTTATTATTTTGATTGGCTCACCAAATGTATATCAATCAGATTTTCTTGTAATTACAACGTCGTCATTTGTCAGTTTAACGGTTATGTTATTAAAAATTATTTTAATTGAATCTTAATTTTTTCTATTTTTACGAGATAGAGGAAGTCTACACACCTTGGTTTTGATTGTAACGACTCGTACCATTTCTCGACTCTTACTATTTATCTGGATATGTTTCGATAATTCCTTCAATTTGGCAAAGTAGGGTAGCCATTTCGTCGAATGTCGTACAAAATTCTGAAATTACTTTATCATTAATTTTTGATTTATGTAATTGGTATACCTCTTTCAGGTTCCTGTTTCCACCAATAAAATTTGTGCCGTTATCCGTATATATATTACTCGGAACATTCTTTCTCGTTGAAAATCTTTTAGTGCTGCAATGAAGGCATCTGTTGTTAAGCCTGTAACTGCATCAATATGTAGAGCCTTGGTTACCATACACACAAAAACATGAATATATCTTTTAACTAATATTGATCTACGACCACTGTTGCTGGCTAAAAGGATAGGCGCTGCATAATTAATACCACAGCTTGAAAAAGGTATTGCGGGTGTTACTCGAACGTAGGGTAGATTTTCCATAAGTTGTGTTGCTGTCTTTGCTCTGGTTTTGAAGCACTGGATACACTTTCTCACCTCATTTCTGATGGTTACTCTACCGTTCACGATCCAATAAACTTGCCGGCTAATATGGAATGTATGGGAGGGACCTGGATGGAGATATTTTTTATGAAAGAAGGAAATTATCATTCTACTGAGAACATGGTATTTTGTTAGAATGAGAGTGTGTTTGAAATCGTATGAATATAACGAATTGCTCAATCTGCCACCAACACGTAATAAACATTTTTGTCGAGAAATATGATGTGAGTAACGAAAGTTTGTCGGTTTTTGCTAACTTTGCCCCATTTCTAGAATTTTTATTTCAGTTAGGTATTCTTTGTATTGTACCCATTTTAATAGTTGTTGAGTGGCTTTATTGATTTCTTTCAAATGTAATGTATTAATTTGCCCGTTTTCGTTTCTTTTTTATGCGTTGCCCACAAATCTATAGATGAAGGACAGAATTCGTATCGCCTTAGTAAAAGAAAACGTCTTGTTTAATATTATTGATACTATTTCATTCTCAACAACTTCACATTTAGTGACAAATAATGGTATCGACGTTTGATGCCTTTTGATCTGACAGATTGTGTCATCATAATAAACTTGTGGCTTGATAATCGGCCATAAATATTCTGGTTGGTTGGGCCATGATGGTCCATGCCACCATTAATGCACGCTTAAAAGCTTTGATGGTAAAACTCTTCTAGAAGCGTAGTCTGCTGGATTACTATCCGATTTTACATGTTTCCAATGGTTTCTAGGTAACTCTTCCTGTATTGCCGATACAAACGTTTGGCTACAAACGTTTAGCACTTTGTCAGATGATCAGATAACCAAGCTAAGATAATTGTCGAATCCGTCCAACCATATAATGATATATCTGCACCTAAAGTTCTCTTTATTTTATTAAGCAAATTTGCTAGAGATGATTCCCACATAATTCCAGTCTAGGGAGTGATATTTGACGTATAGGTGCTACTTTGGTTTTAGAGGTTAGAAGTTCTACCTGAATTTCATCATGTTCATCTTTGAATCGAACATAGATCACTACTGAATAGACGCGTTCGCTTGCGTCACAGAAGCCATGAATTTGCATTTCCTTTCGATTGATGTGTCTTTTTATTTTAAGGTTCTCAACTTGGTGAAGTTCTCTCTGGAGCTGATTTCACATTATCAAGATGTCATCAAGCAGCTCATCATCCCATTCCAATTTTGTTAGCCATAACTTTTGAAATAGTATTTTGGCTATGACGATCGATGGCCGAATTAGTGCTAGTGGGTCAAACACCTTAGAAGCGTTTGATACTAGTGACTCTTCGTAGGCTTGTTTTCTTCTGGCAGCTTAACTTTAAAAGATAAATGGTCCTCCCTAGAATTCTATTAAAGTCCTAATATTTCATTAAATTAAACCCTCTGGATGAAAGTATTTTGGTCAACTCTTCTTTTAATATGTTTGATGCTTCTAAGGTGTCAGTACCAGATTTGTAATCATCTATATAAAATTTGTTCAAAATTTCACTTGAGTCGAATGGGTTTTCATGTTGGAACTCATATGCAGACTGTTGTAGCGATCGAATAGCTAAGAATGCTGAACTAGACATTCCAAAATTAACGGTGGTTAATTTATATTGTTTTGTATTATCACTTACCCTCTTTCGCCAAAGGATTCGTTGAAATTGTTGATCCTCATCGGCTATCATAACCTGCCGGTACATTTTTTTCAATTACATTTTTTGCCATAAAGTAGGTTGTATGTTTGGACATTTCATTAAAATGTTATTGATTGAAATTCCATTGGTGGTCTTGCAAGACCCATCAAAAACGACTGATCACTAGTTGATGTTTCTTTTAAATGGCCTAAGCTAATATATTCGCGCATGATTTGGGTGTATTTGGATTTTAAGGAATCATCGAGGTTTAACTTTCGCTCCAAGTTCAGAAATCTTTTTCGAGCGATGTTCAAAGAATTCCCCAAAGATGAAGGAGATTTTTCGAAACGAAGTTTCACTATATACTGTCCATTGAAAGTTTGTGTTCCGTTGAAAATTTTTTTTGGAAAAACTCTCCGCAATCCGACTCTTCTTGGGAAAATGGACTGGACGTTGAAATATCTTCCATTCCCCAAAACCCTTTTAGAATTCCGTTGATGTTCAGGCCAATGTGAAAATTGAGACTAATTGGATTGAATCCGTTTTTATGTTTAGATGCTTCGTCTGATAAAATCCATCCAAACAATGAACTTTCCTCAACTAGCTTGTCTTCTAAATTATAGATCCTGCCTTCTCGCAATACGGGAAAAAATCGATCAACTCTAATTATCATGTCTATATGCCCTGGTGTATAAAAGTATGGATCTGCTAATTGTAGTGTTTTGGTTTTCTGAAAATTAGAAGCACATAGTTCGCGAGAAGAAAAGTTGCAATGGCACAAACGAGCAATTAGAGAAACGACTTGCTAAAAATCTAAACCTGTATATTTAATACAAGAAGACTATGGATGAATATATCGCTTTAGGACTCATGAAGGTGGTTTATGTGACTAATGAATCTGGTTACTATTATCTGCCACATCATGCAGTTCTAAAGGAATCGAGCACAAATTCAAAATTAAGGGTAGTTTTCGGTGGGTCTGCCAAAACTACAACTGGAATATTTTTAAATGACATGATGTTAGCTGGCCCTACTCTTCAACATTTGTAGCCAAGCTTATGGTTGCAAGAACTTTGGTTGGCAGGTCTCTCTTGGAACGAGGAGCTTCCGTCACACATATCAACAAAATGGCAGGAATTTGTAGGCAAATGTATTCCCTTTATGATATGTGATAATGTGATATAAACTCGGGAGGCATATGAATTTTTATATATCTGGAAGTGCCTTTTATAGTTGATGTAGTGGTAAAATAGATGTGCTAATTGCCTTAAAATTTGCGAATTTAAGAAGACGTCGATTACTTTTTGTTGCGTATCTTTAAAATCCAGTAAAAGAAGAAGCGCGTGAAACGATAATGATATTAATTTTTGATTATTATTAATGACTGCCACTTGAGAATTTATTTGCTGCTTTAGGGCTTGCCATTTTGCAAAATAGACTTCATTTGCTTATTTTATACTTTTTAAAATGTTTACAGTAAAATCGGCAATCGATGTTTGATTGCACAGCACATTTCACGTTTTTCTACAGATGTTTTTATGCAAAATTGATCTATGTTTTTCGCCAAAGTTCTGTATTGTGATAAATCAGAGTAATATCTTGTGAGGTTGAAGTATACAAGAATTGATTACTGCACTACTGCAGCAAACGTATTGTGATTATATACTAGTCATTGCTGTTCTCGAGCTTTCATTTATGGCTTTATTACATCATGAATGTCGTTGTGTGAGTGAATTAGTCTACAAATCAAGACCTAACAGAAACAATAGTATAATTAACCTCCTATACATTGCCGCCATTATATTATTTGATAGGTGACTAAAGGCGATGATTCATGTACAAAATTTGTCTGATAGACATAAATTATAATAGCTTTGATTGGTTAATATTTTTTTTGTTTTATACGATAAACACGAAATTTACAGTAAAGGCGACTTCATGACATCGAATATTATGCTAGCATATTAAATTCATGCTCTCGACCAACCTAAATTACATCAACTAAATTAAAAAAAAACTTTATGAAAAAAATTCGCAGACTGCCAACTTAATCATACAAAAAACCTCGTGTTTTGCTTTATTTTCATACAAATGACAACTATATGACGTTAAAATGCTAGCATAATATTCGATGTCATGAAGTCGCCTTACGCGATTCATGTATAGACTTCTATCGTTAGGATATTTTTATGTCATTTTATAAATTTTTGGTTCTAAAATTTTTTATTTATTTTTTTTTGAAGTTTTATTCTCACGCAGCTGGCCAAGCTTCAAATGATATTTTATGCAAAATGAACAATGGTTTATCGATATAAACCATTATCTAATCACCTCCCTATTTTTGAAGACAATCAGATAATAGAGTGATGTGAACTCAAATAATGTCTACTGCTGCTCATCTAGGGATGATGCCACATTACGATGCAGATACAGCACTTTCTCCTCTATTTGATATAAGTATAGAATTGACTATTTTGAATTTAATCTCTAACATTTTTTGTAAAAAAATCGAAGCTGTAATTCGCGTTCTTTGCAATTTATTATAACTGCTATCAAATGTACACTAAGTAGGCATTGCGTATGACTATAACAAAAGAATTATACTCATAATTACAAGTGTTATCAGAAAAACATAACTAACGGTAGTTCCCTTCTCACCAATAGACACATAAATGAAGGTCAATCAATATAAACAATATTTACGCTCAATTAGTTTACGCTCTAATTTGGATTATAACCATTTCCAAGTGGAGGAGCTTAAACTATGGTACTTTTTAATTTTTATACAAGATTTATTCAACTGCGTTGTATCCCAGTAATGAGATAGTATGGTATCAATTGAGTATATAAATTGTAAAGATAATACAACATCCTTCTATCGATAAACTAAAAACTTTGAACTACAACATTCATGAATTAATGATATTCATTCCATCATCACAGATTTATAAAGCAACACACATTTTAGAAAAACATTTTTTTTATCATTATTGAGGATACATGAAAACGATACACAGATATGAAGTTTGCGTTGTTTATACACGTTATGAATATCCTACAGAAGTTAAATTACTAAGAAAGTGAAAAAATTATAACAAATTTGCTTCCAGGTAAATATAATAAAACAAACTTTGAACGATTATCGATATTTTATGAATACTCAAATTTCAGCCCGAAAGGACGTTTGAAATATATTGAAATACAATTTCAACGCAGATGTTGACACGTTTACGATATTAGTTACGAACTATAAAATCAAAAATGGTTTAAATTAAATTTGCAATATGCAATTTAAAGGTGTGCATATATTTTGAGTAGGTTCTTCTTCGCCTACATACTGCATCATAAAAAAAAGTGATGGAGGTGTGAACTTATTATTGCACCTTACATCGTATAGTAATATAATTTTTTATTGTGCTATTATAATAGTATACCACTGCTTTAATTAAAATATGTTTTAGTTGGGTACAAAAGGAAGAAGAACGATAAAGTTTTTTTAATGTATAATGCAAACTATGTGTGGCTGCAGTTAATATGAAAAGTTTTCATAGGTTTTCCTTTTATGCATAAATTCATTTTATACGAGTAACCGCCGAGTAATTTTAAAATGTCAAAATGTTAAGCTTTGTTGCTCGCAAGGAGATGACCTTATAATCAGGGTGAAAAATCCATTTACGCATTTTTCAAAACAAATGGTTTGGCTTTGTATCTTTCTCTTTTTATTTTTATTATGCTTTTTCTTTTACTCGATGTTCGTTCGAATGAAGGAAGGAAGAAATTCAACTGGGAAGTCGCCTTAATAATTATAAATTCTTGATCAAGTAGGCTATAAGTATAACGTAGGGAAAAACAGATACATAAATACGACAGAATTAATAATTTTCCTTATGCGCGATTTACGCGATTGAATGATATGATTCAAGATGTAGATTTTGAATGAGAAATAAAATACTATGGAAAATATGAGAAAGAAATAAAACAGTTTTTTATTATTTTTTTTGTTATTAGTCAAGGTGGCGTCCGATTTCCATTGTAATTATTTCAGGTGAAGTAATTATGACGTTGTACTGTATGCAGCCAAAATACTACAGCAGCAGTCTGTAGTTTCTTCATTTCAGGCAGAATTAGCGTGTGAATTGAATGCAAATAGTTTTATAAAAAATTAACTTTCAGGCCCGTCGACTAAATGTCATTATGATTGGACGACGTTATTATAATGTGTAATTAATTATTATACGCAATTATCGTGGCATTATATTGTGTAAAAAAAGTCAGCATTTTATGAATACATTCACAAATAGATATATGAGTTGCCATTGCAGCGGCTTATCATACTTTAACATGTCAAATCCCATTGTGCATTCTGGTTGCTGCATCATCATATAATAATATTGAATTTATAATATTATTAAAAATAATGAAAATGAAATTATTGTATACATTGGTGGTCGATAAAATGAATAAAATTTTTAATACAGTACTATAAAAAAAATGTATGTTCCAATATGTCATACTTAACATCTACCATTTGCTTGTATTATATAAAGGTGAAATAAATGAATAGATATTTAAAAACAGAATATATTCGAAAATTTATTCATTATCACATAAAATTGGTTTGTTAAAATGTCCTAATTACAACATCAAAAAGTTTTCATAAATCGGACAGCTGGAAGAGAAAAAATGTTACTACTGTCATAATTAATACACTACCATGGAAATCGGACGCCAACCAAGTTATCATAATTTCCATTTTGGCATTTCCAAACGAAAATATAACCTCGTCAGTTTTTGAATAATATTTTGCAAATACATTATACAAAATTAGCGCATCTTTTGGGTTTTTTGTACATTTGGTACATGTTTTTAGGTACATTTTTATAATCTACAAAACTATATGTATATTCTAACTGGCAATTTGTTTCTCCATTTCACTTTCAAAACAATAAACTTTTTTTTTCATAAATTCAATAAGATTCTATACATTTTTTACAGTTCAATCTAAAACGATGACCTAAAAGAGATGACGATTCACAACCTAAACTATAAAATTTATTATCGACATCCTCATTTTTCGGTTCGTTTCTCAGCTCACAGATATCGATTTTCTTTTTAAAGAAGTCGTGACTTCCTTTTTGTACTTGAACAATTTTACTATGTTGTATCTCATGTTTTTTTATAGATGTCGATTTCGTTGAATGTAAATCGCGCATTCGTTTGGTAGTTGAAGATGATTACTTGCTAATCAATATCGATATTACGAAACTAAAAATAAAATATAAAAATAAACAATACCATCTAACCTTGGATAGGATTCTAATAAGGAGCCTAACGCCCATATGGTTGGGGTAAATTTGCATCCTTAAATATGCCTACATCGTCAGTTTGGATGAAGGATTAGCCCTAATGCCATTTTACTCTTTAATTAAGTGAAGAAAGGTTATCTCGATGCCATCTAGCCCAGAAACCAGGTACTCATTTTTGGATATTTTTATATATATATATATATATATATATATATATATATATATATATATATATATATATATATATATATATATATATATATATATATATATACATATATATATATATATATATATATATATATATATATATATATATATATATATATATATATATATATATATATATATATACATATATATATATATATATATATATATATATATATATATATATATATATATATATATATACATATATATATATATATATATATATATATATATATATACACATATATATATATATATATATATATATATATATATATATATATATATATATATATATATATATATATATATATCAAGTTTTCTGTTCGGAATTTTCTTTAAATCTGGTTCTGCAACAGCAACTAGAGGTTCTCCTATTATGAAATATCCCGGCGTTTATATTTGGAGAACATTAATATTGTCTTATATTGTCACAAAACGTCGTAATGCGTTAGTAAATGATTCAGCACTAAGACTGCTTACAACTTCGAGAAGCTTTGTTAGCCATGCAAACTAACAAGGCAAAACACGCCGAAATTTACTCGTAATTTACTCGTTTTAATTTGAATAGGACCAACACAGTCCTAACCACATCTCGAGAATGATCGTTGTAACACGTGCACTGGGCATCTTTTCTTTAGAGTGTAATTCGTCTTTTGAAGTTTGCGTATAAATTGTTTGTCCAGCTAGCGTGCATCAACTATCCAGAATCGCATGATTCTTTGGTAAAACAATTGGAAACTGCCTGCTCTGAATAGTTTAATTGTAAATTGCGTAAGCGACCAACTCTAACTCCGGTCTATTACTGAGGTAGTATTATTTGGTATACTAACGAACACATTAGACCGTCGATCAAGAACTTTTTTATTAAGATTAACTACAGGGTGCCGACATCCAACAGACTATTAACATAATGATTCGCTGACTTGAGGCGTTTTTTAAAAGTAACCTGGAACTAGGTTATATTCCAAACAAATGGACTATGAAGTAAAGGTTATTTTTATACCTAATGCGGGAAAACGCTTTAATTGCAACCCAAAATACCTTAGGTCCACTAGTTATTATCCTCGTATTTCTTGAAAACTCTAGAGAGACTGAAACTCTAGAAAGCCGGTAAAGTTAGCAGCACCTCAGCATGCTTACTGCAATGGATGTGACAGGGTCATTTTGGCTAATCTTGGTGAGGCATCCGTCCGGAAATTTGTGAGTAGAAGTACACCGTAAGGTGGTGTTTTATTCTCCCTTCTTTGGAACTTGGTCATAAATCACCTTTTATTAAATCTAGAGGAAATGAGCCTTAAGGTGGTCACATATGCAGATGATACTGGCATCGGCGCCTTCGACAAATATCCTAGCACCCTCAGAGGTTTTATACAAAATGTTCTTGGTATCCTTATTAAATGGACCAATAGGTGCGGCTCAAGTGTTAATTTACAAAACTAAATTGGTTCTTTTTTCAACCCACCCATTCTTAACGGAGTTGGTTTAAATATTACAGATAAAGTGAAATTCTCGGTTCTTATTGTGGAAAGCAAACTAAGCTAGAAACCTAATATTTTAGAAAGGGTAAAGAAAGCTACGATAGTACTATACTTTTGTAAGAATGCCATTGGAAACGGTTGGGAAAGGATGGGAACTTAACCTTCGAATCGTACATTGCCTGTACACCTCTGTATAATTAGACATATTCTACTGTACGCAATTTAGTGGTCCGCTCTAAATATACAGTGGCAAACTAAAAGCTCTTGATGGAAGTTCAAAGAACGGCCTGCCTGTGTTTTAGTGGTGCAATCAGGACCACTTCAACTCAGCCAGTAGAGATTCTCCTTCATATTCCTCTTAATATCTTAGCTAAAAAAATGGCTGCGAGTACAGCTATTAGGGTTAAATCAATTTCTTTGTGGACCTGTAGTAATAAGTAACACTCATCTATTCTAATGAATAAGAAAATTCGCATAGCTATTGCCTATGCCATCCCGACAACATACCACGAAGATAAATTTCTGACTGTTATTCCTTCCAGAAAGGACAGTGCGAGTGAAGCAGTTCTGATTCCTGGTAGAATTAACTTCTTTACGCATAGATCGATAATTGATGGCAAGTTCGGTTGTAGGGTGTTCTGTAAGGAACTAAATGTAAACCTTCTTTTTGCCTCCCTGATCATTGTACTATCTTTCAGGGGACATGATTTTTACGGACAGTCAGGCTGTTATTAAAGTTCTACAATCAGGCTTTGTCACGTCTTAGCGAAATGGTAGAACAGATCAACATTCAGTTTACATGGTTGCCAGGGCATTCCAATATAACGGAAAAAATGAGTGTTTGTTATATCAAATATATACTTCGTTAGAAAGTTGAATTAGTTCCAGTAGGTATTGAGTGGAGGATACAACTGGTGTGGTAAGGCGGCGGACCAATTGTGTCTATGCCACGTTCTTTAAAACGGCCACCTTAACCTAACATAACCTACTGAAAGGAAGCAAAACGATAGCCAATTTTGTTTGCTGTAATCAGGATGGACCTCTAAACCATAGCTCACTTTGATGTAGTTTGATATAAGCCGTTCGATTGGCAATAAAATTCTTCCGCCTCCTCTGAATATCTTACAGCCTTTTGAGTACAACTGTCGAGTCACACTAGGCTATATTTCGAATTTTTCATTGGCAAATAATTCAGTTTTGATGTTTTGTATAAGCTTTGCTAATAGGAGTGTGAAATGTCAATTCGGTTTAAATGAATTAATTCGTGGTAAATGGAACTAAACTCAGAATTCAGAGTCATCGGAAGAATTATGTTCAATCTAGCATTATAATCCAAAGTCGCTGAATCATTATTTTGAATAGAATAACCACCGGAGATAACTATACCCGAGCGTATCGTACATCTTTGATATTTTGGACAGAATTTTTCTTTTGGTCTAAGTTGTAGTGCGTTTTATTAACACGGCATTAAAGCCAAAGGTATCGTTATTGAAGTTCCACTTAATGCCTACATTTTTAACATCTTCGCTGCCTTATACTAGTTTAGGAGTTATTTCAATTTCTATAGAGGGAAATTAGTTAGGAAATGCTTTTGAGTTTGATCGCCATTTCATAAGTGGGAACCTACTTTGCTGCAGAGAGTTGTTCAGTCGTTTCTTTAATTTTAACGCAGCTTTTTCGGTGTAGGCTCCAGAGAGTGTAACCCGCCATTGTTCCTGTGCTTTAAAAGTTAATTTGGAAATTTATACAAAATAAGAAATTGTTTTAATTTAATAGTAAATGTTGAATAGTGTTGCTGTACAACATTTATAGTTCCATACAAAGGGGCTAATATTAAAGTTACAAATAAACGAACCTCTATTAAAATTGTCTAAAATTATCAATATAAAATATTGTTACGTTTTTGCCTATTACCGGTTCGTATCACTGGATTGTGAATAACTTCAACTGATTATTAAAGTCCACAAACAAGTATAGAACACTTCACAGACAAATAAACACTACACAACAGTTCAAAGACAGTTTTATTCTCACAAACAATAATTCCAAAAAAAAATTATACAATTATTCTTTATTTCAATCACAATAAATATCTCTTTATTTTAACAACAATAATTCACTTTTATGCTGTGTGCCTCAGAGACTTTTCGAACTAAACTTTTCAAAATTCGAAGCTTCTGCTACTATCTCTTAAGCGAAGGTTGAAAAGTGAATCTGCGAGGTTACTTTTCAAAGACTATACATTTTAAAATGATTTTGTTAATTTGCTTTGACGTTAGTACAAAAAAAATCAAATAAAGAAAAATATAAAAATGGCCGGGTCGTACTCTGTTAATTGTTTTACCAAGCGCAAACATTTCATTTAGTCCATTAGCACCGGAATAAGAAGTAAAATCTTTAAAATTTTTAACTTATTTCTAAATTCCTAAAATTTAATTGTACAAAGGTTTAGTCGAAAGTAAGGCACAGACAAAAACTTTTATACTAGTGACATCTGTTGGCGTATTGCTTGAACTAACAATATATTGAAAAGTTTAGTTTGAAAAGTGTTCTGAGGCACACAGCATTAATAACACTTTAATTTCACTAGATGAACTGCTTACCACTGGAGGGGGCTAGTCGCTATAATCTTACTCCTTCGCGTTTAAAGTTCAATTATTTTTCGCTCACAACATCCCCAATATGCAATTTGTCGCAAGTGCAACAATCGGGTTATATTTCCGTACTACTTTCCGTTCTCCATATTAAGCAAAGACACAAAATTAGTATTGTGTAAACAATACCATTTTGTATCTTTCTTTTTCGGTAAATAAATTTTTTATCGATATATCTTTGACTTTTAATGTCATAAATTCATAATATCTTTATACGTACATGAGGTAAGTTCCGTATTTATAATTTTTATACAAAATAATATTTTTTTTAAATTTTACCTTAATATATTAAGTTTATTTTAAAAATCACTATTCTTTTGCGCATTTTAACATTTTTTAGATAAAGTTATTTATTTTTAATGCAAATGTTAAAATGACATAATAATAATTTGTTTATTGAATCGTGTTTAATATATTTATATATCATTATTTTAAATTTATTTATGCCCTCAAGATTTCACAAAAATTCATATCACGATGATTTCTGATTTAATTAAAATTATGGTTGCAATTGCACTGGACCGTATGAGGAAACAAAGCACATCGACCAACTAAAATTATATACATTTAAGTATAAATATATGTAGTTATGTACATATATATGTTGTTAATGTATTTAATAAAATATTTTCATAATTTAAAAAATTGTATTTATTTTGTTTTGGAAAGGTATTCCAATAAAACACAGTAATTTACTTCTTTTCGGTTTGAAGCCAGTATAAATTGCATACTAAAATGTGCACGCAATTCCGTTTAGTTTCCATTTTGTTTTTTTTTTCTATCGCACACCGACTATGGAATTTTTAGGACAGCTTTCTTTGGCTGATCGTAAGACTTTGCGTGTACTTTTCATTATAATTTCCATGGTGACATTATGATTTTCGCACGAGAATGTACACAGAATTCCGTGTGAATTGCATATTGGGTTGTTTCGCTTATATACCAAAATTTCATGCATCTCTACTTCTATTAAGATGTCACTACCCTATTTTATTTACTCAATTTTTAATACTACTAGTACTATCGATACTTAATAGATGTCTCTAGGTTTAACCATAGAGAAATTGTAATTTCTTTGGAGTTGTGCTATCGCCCGCTAGATGATATCGTAACAATATGATAAAAAATTTCCAATTTCAATTTATTGTTTAGTTTATAGTTTTTGATATGTGCTCTTAATCACTTTTCATCGCACTTTACAAATTATTTAATAATAATAAAATTATAAATTTTTTTAATTGCAGTTCCCGATCATGTACGACCAAGAGTATGTTCGTTACCCGAACGTCCTTACAATCCACGGCAAAGTGATGATTTATATCGTCTTCGCACATTTTCAATTAGTAAAGGTACAGTAGTGAATTGTGGAGATTCAATTATATCACGACGGTCAAGAAGTAATACAAGTGTTAATTCAACAACAAGCAGGTAAATAGAAAAAAAACATTTAGCATTTATAATTAAATTTATTCGATAAACGTAACGAGTACGACAAAATTACATTTATTTTATATTATATGATACTGAGATGATGATTATTTTAACTATAATCTCTTGGGTTCGTAAACTTGCAATTAAAATGACGATTTAATGACGATATAATCTAATAACTATACGTATTTATACATTGCAGTTGTATTATCAAGTTCTATCTATACTATGTGCTTTAGTAATGATGCGGGATTTTCTTTTTTATATTTTTGCCCCATTAACGGTAATTTAATTTTCTGGAATAAATAATAGTACATAGATAAAAATGTAATCTATGTTTATATACACGGTGCTAAATTTAAATATTTAAATGTATTATTTAAAAGGATGGTGGTCACTGATTGAATATAGTTATAACGACGGTCGTTATTTGAATTATTCAGATGTAGATGGTGTGCAAAGCAAAGCTTTGTTTCGATCTGATGAGAAATTTAGTTAAAACTTAATTGTCATCTCATCAGGTCATGACGACCGAGTGCTATGTGTAAATGCTATTTTACGCTTTATATATATATATGTACAGTGTACATGTAGCATTAGCGAATTATATGAATGTGCACGAAATATCTGAATAATTTTTGTGTTTGTGTAGCGATGGTCGCTACATAGTATTGATTTTTCTGTAGTGTATGATACTGCATACCGTTGTACTTATTTGTGTACTTCACAAAAAGTATCGGTACAACTAATAAAATCTATCATATAACGATTGATTGACTGATAAAAGTCTGTAGTAATTCCAAAGTGTGTAGTTAGGTATAATAATATTCTAATATTGAATTAATCATTTACAGTTTTACAGAAAACCCGTTCTCGGATATTTTATTGTTATGTATGAATCGAACCAAATAAATTGTAGATCAAAATTGTAATGGGTATAGGAATTATGTTCAAATATGTTACTCGGTGTTATTTACAAACCATAAACCTAATTATCACAAATAATATATATTTTTTGTAAACTGCTAGACAATCAATGAACAGTAAACTAAGCCTGAAGAAAAACTTTTAAATTATTAAAATATTAAATCAATAAAGCAATATTTTTATGAAAGTCTAAAGCATAGATAATAACGAACATATATGAAACTTCTATACAATAATAATGCATGGTATTATCAAGCTTTTAACATTTATTATTCTAACTTAAATTTTGTCCAATGACATAGAACTAGTATAGTATTAAATAGAATATGATATAATGTATCTAATATATATGTGTATTTACGGCACGCTGCTCGAAAACTTTATATAAAACCCTAAACGAGAAATCCACCGAGTTTGCATCTGGTCTCATCCATAATCTTTCCAATATTGCTTTGAAATAAATCGAGTATTTCTGAAAAGCACTTGAACTGAATCCGAATAGCTTACATGCCCAGGAATTTAAAGCAGATAAAATAGAGCTGGGGCTTAGAGTTTAACTATTTGCTCTTTATTGACGTAGTTTTGCTTTTTTCCAAACCAGGACAGCGTTTCATTGCCTATATGCCTTTTTATTTTTTTTTGCGCACTGTTTAGAAATCGTCCACATCATTCGTGGCTTGTTGTAGAAGGCGAAATAATCAAGGTTGGGTCACTGGGCTGACTACCCGAACCCGTAAAAAGTTAATTGCTAAATACATCAACAAAAAGAAAACTGGATAAAAAAAAACTGGATAATTAAATTTTAACCGACCCCTACTTATATTAACGGGCCCACTTATGTTGGTTTTATTTTTGGGCCCAAGGTAAAAATGGATTCCAAACAATTGATAATCGTATGTGTAAGCTACGTTTACGCATGCGACTATCCAACCAATTCATTATTTATGTTCATGTGCCCACTGATGTGAGCCAACTTAAACATGACTGATTTTACAATAATTTGGATGATCTGATGGGATCCATACCGGAGCACGACATCAGAATAATGATTGGTGACTTTAATGCTAGAGCTGGCAAAAATCAGACTGACTTATGCGAAAACATAGGTCGCGCAATGTATTTTAATTGTATCGTGACCATACATTCGAAGGAGTGACAAGTTTCCGATGCTCCTTGTCATTCATGATAACTGAGATGAAGGGGATATTAAAGCGCGTCTTATCGCTGGCAACCGTGCTTTGTATGCCTTACGACCATTGCTAAAGTCAAAATACCTTGCAAATGCCGAAATGCTGGGGAGAGCCGCCATTTGGCTGGCGTAGAGGTCGTTGTCGGTGACGATGCCTCCTCGGGGTAGAGAACGACTTGTCCTCTTTGGGGCATCTAAAACAATACGAAGAACAAGCTCGAGATTGAATCCGAAGGAGTCAGAATGAGATGCGGAAGTAAGAGCCAGCAATGACCTGTAAAAACAGTCTTATTATTATTATTGGGAACTTATGCAATTAGCTCTGGTGCTAGATAATGAGATGTTTTGGCATTAAGAAAATGGGTCAGCAACAATGAAATAGTCCTCTGCCATCGTAACGGAGGAAAACTGAGAAGTTCAACTACTATTTTTAGTATACTTGGACAAATCTATCAAGCCGCAGATAAATTATTACTGCGAAATTTATAGATCGATAATCTCAATTGGGATGGCCATGTGTCTGCAGCTTGCAGTAAAATGGATTGAATTCGTTAAAAATATACAACAGCTACAATTTTTAAAAATAAAACGATGTATTTCTATGACTTCCGAGTTGATTGCATTAGAATTGCATGGATTTTGCGATTTTACATAAAATGCGTACACTGCAGTAGTAATTTATCGTCGATCAACCAACACTTTTTAAATTTCACGGTGGAGTACATAGTTAATTTTAGCTTGGATACGAAAAAACATTGGTTACTAGTGTGTCCTATGCTAGCTTATATGGGAGCAAAGCTGCTGAGTATAACATATGGGAATCCTTTCATTACCTAAAGTAAAGGCTTCATTTGTTTTTGCATTATCTGGGATTGGTTTCGCAGGGCCAATGTAAAGGCATCTAAATTACGAAGTTGCACCAAATATCAGGGCTACTTATAGCCATATTCATATGCCTAACAACTCGTGTCCTACATACTAAACTGGTTCGTGATTTGAGTACTGATACATTTTTAGCTGCATTGAAGAGGTTCCTAACCAAGCAAAATATGTGTTCAAGTGTTTACAGTGACTGTGAAATGACGTTTGTTTGGGCGAACAATCAACTAAAATTTTTAAAACTAATGTGGAAACAACAAATAAATAGCGCCATATTGAATTTTTTCTTTTTCTGTTTTTTACACACCATAAAATTGGTGCTGAAACCCGGGTGTCAACATTGACGGGCTCTTAAAAACTTTTAATGGTTATTTCTCAGTTTTGAACATTTCAACAAAAAGTAATTTGAAATTTGATGTTACAAATTGCGATTCAATGTTAGTCTATTTCATCATACAAAAAATGCCTTCTGAAATCGTTGGTCCCTGGGAAATGAAAATGGGTGGATCCACTGCACTACCAACATTCGATGACTTTCAAATGTTTCTTCATATAAGAATAATAACACTTGTGGGTAAAGCTGAAAATAAACCTACTTCTTCATCAAACACATGCATCATCATCTCGTTCGACACACAATGCAACAACTTCGAAGATTATTCGTCTAAAATTAGAAATTCGTTCCTATAATTCCTGTTGATGCAAATGCAAACACACCCTCACCATGACCTTGAATAAATTTCATAAGAGTATTATATAGAAATGTGTCTTACCAGAGCTTTCTGGGCCATTAATATAATATAACTTATACTAATTTGTCCATTCTATAGACTAATCTTAATCTTAACTAATGCGTCATATATTTGAGGGTTTAATAGTTTAATTAATTGACCAGCTTCTCCTTTTTCCTCCTCTTGTCTAAATTCAAGCAGTTCTTTAAAAGTTTAATTTGGTTGTGGTACACCAAAATCTGCGCGAAAGACTACTTGCAGGCAAAGAATTGACTCGATGTCGTGCGAAGCAAAAACTTACGATATAGCATCCAAAAGTTTGACTCAATTGAGTCCGTATTTGTAAAAGAAGTGCTCTTTCCACACACCTTTCCCTCTACTCATCTGAAGATAGTAAAATAGTATAGATTGCGATAAATAATATGCAGCCTCTTTACACAAAAGTACAAGTATAATAGCGTCTGGCCAATGAAGTAGGAGAAGTCGATAGAATTTATTCTGACCATTCAAACCAACACCAAATTAATTAGCTATCCCTTCTTCAATATTGCATTTCAACCATGCCGAAAGATTTGCATTTCCATCAGTAGCTTGATTAAGGGCCTTCAGGAGTGCTGACATATCTAGCCTCAATTAAATTTGCAATTGCATTACATATATTATTCACTGATCACCACCACATCCAACAACAACATTAGCACAGTCATACCCTTTGTAAATATATACAAATGGTGAGTAATCATCACAGGTTATGAATTGTTTTGCCTCTAACTTCAGCTGTGACTCTTACTCATCACGGATAGTCATATTAAGAATTGTGGCAGCTTGAAATTATTAGGCCAAATAATTGAGCCATGAATCAATTTTTCTTAGCGATCCTTCGATAGATATGATCCCCAAGTCCTTGATAAAACTCACTGCGTAATTCGCTTTATTGGTATCAACATACAACCATTCAGAGAGCTTCCCTGCACTGCGGTTACTTGATTGAATTCATTTTCCCTCATCTCCGTTATGTGCTGATTTGATCTGCATCATACTAATTTTGGTTCGTACGCATTCTCGGGTATTTGTATAGCTTTTAAAATTTAAGTTTGGCTGTCATCTTGGTTTTCCTTTAGAGTATAGTATGGCATACTTCATAGGATTAAGATCAGATCATATTATATAATGGAGGCAGTCCATTATAATTCACAGAAATCATAGCTACCCCTATGGACGTTGGAGCGTTGTATCCTCTTTGGTCTGATTGGCGATCCCTACATAAAATCATTTATCACGATTGGCACCGATAAATTATCACTCGCTGGCTTTATTTAAACTTTCAGTTTGTTTAACTTTACTTCATAATTTATATATGTAGCGGCATATTACGATAATTCAAGTATGATGAATCGGAAAACAAAGATCGTAAGAAACAGGATATTGTAAAGATTTTTCATCTAAGCTCAAGGGCTTTGGAAGCTTTATTTTTCTCTTAAGACAGCTTATTAATCAATTTGCCTAATAAAATTCACCGATATAAAAAGTGAAAATTGTTTAAACGATTGAAACACCGATTTGAAATTTGTCAAAACCCTATCCATTGGCCCACAATCGACAGGCTGTACGACAAATTGCTTGCATTGTAGCAGTCAAAGCACTTCCATCTTCGACGGCGAATCCTTGTAATAAAATAACTGTTAAAATAATAATAACCGTTAATATAACCGGTAAAAATAACACTTTAATTGTAATAACCAAAACACAAAGATGCAATATATATTCTAGAATCTGCTATATTTTGTACCGATTCCTGTTTTCTATTTTAAGATATACAGTGCGTTGCATAACTATATATCCACTCGTTTTTTTGATTTTTTAAAATAACGGATTTAAACATTTCAAAACTTTTAATGCAAAAAGTTCCGTAAGGATGAAATATATAAAATACAAAAAAAAAACCGTTACAATATTCAATCGTTTTAAACAAAAATAAAAAATATTTGAATTTGCCTTGTTGCATAACTATATAACCACTTTTATTTCAATAACTTTAACTCAATAAAAAACTAATAAAAATAAATAAAAACAAAAATGTTAATATTTCGTTGGTCCACCTTTGTTTTCTGCTATAGCTAAAATTCTATTCGGCATACTTCTAACCAACGAATGGATAATTTCGGGTGATATTTCCTCCCAGGCATGTTGAATAGCTACTTTTAATTCCTCTACATAGTCAAATTGCCGGTTACCTTCGTATATTTTTCTAACCAATATTCCCCAAAGATTTTCGATCGGATTTTGGTCTGGCGAACAAGCGGGCCAATCTAATACTGGTATGCAGTGTGTTTCAAACTATGAGTTTGTACTCCGACTCGTATGTACTGGAGCATTTTCTTGTTGGAAAATCCAGTTTTCATCTTGGTTTATGTACAAGAAAGGTAATAGATGATTTTCTAACACGCCAATGTACTCTACGTTGAACTGTTCCTGCTGAACAGAAAGCACCCCATACCATTAAACTACCACCACCAAAATTTCGTTTAGAAAAGTATTTTGGCTCTTTTCTCATATCTCTCCAATAGTAGTCCGGACCATCAAGATTAAATTTTTTTTCATCGGAAAAAATCACCTGTAATTGATTAATGGGTTAGTTTTGATAAAATCGCGTAGTTTTCATAACAACGAAACAATTATTTTTTTAATTACTTTTGACCAGTCGCGACTCATGTTTACCCTAACAAATTGAAGACGGGCGGCTTTGTGCCGTGGCAATAACTTAGGCGCTGATATCGGTTTACTGTGTTTCAGTTGACCAGCAACTTTCAAACACCGACAGATTGTGCTCCGACACACATTTTATTTAAGATCGTTTTCAGGCGCTTAAGGCTTTTGAAAGTATTACTCGCGGCTTTAATCAACCCACGGGTTTCGCGTAAACTCATCTTTTTTTTGGCCCTCCGTTTTTTTTGTCCCGTAACTAACCGGATCTCTTAAAAAATTGCCAACGGTAACATGGCTGCGGTTTAATTTTTGCCCGATTCATCTTAACGAAAAACCTTCTTCGGAAAGTGCCAGAATTTTGCCTTTTTCTTCGTCCGATAAATATTTTCCACGTGGCATTATTTTTCTAAGATTGTAGTTGTAAGGAAGCAAGGTGAACTAATACTAAAATTTTTATAATTTATAAAACAGCGAGAAAAAACCATCAAAAGGCCTACTGGTTATATAGTTATGCAACAAGGCAAATTCAAATATTTATTATTTTGGTTTAAAATGATTGAATATCGTAACGTTTTTTTTTTGTATTTTATATATTTCATCCTTACGCAATTTTTTGCATTAAAAGTTTTGAAATTTTTAAATCCGTTATTTTAAAAAATCAAAAAAACGAGTGGTTATATAGTTATGCAACGCACTGTATAAATGTATAAATAGAAAACATTTTGTTTTTCAATAAGTCATAAACTAAAATAAACAAACGCCGAATAAATTGCATTATCTTACAAGCTCCAGAAGGTGGGAATGGAAACGATGAAAAATTATATCAGAAGTAAAACATAACCTATAATTTATTGTTTATTTATTTTTGAATACGTATTTTAATTTGAATGTGTCTATTTAATTATAACCATCAAAAACAATGCACAATAGTATTCACTTTTTTATCAAACATACAAATAATATTGTGTTATATTTGACATTTGCAACCAAAACCAACACAAATGTATTAAAGCCTGATTGTTGCATCGAGTACGCAGATACTCTCTCACATTTGTCCATCTAAACTTGATTGTGTTGGTGCGAAAATAGCATAGACATTTTTTGTGTTTTTTTTTAACTAAAATTTTATAGTGTACCGATTGCCAATACTTTCAAATATAGATGGACAAGAAAATGAAAAAATATTGGTGAAAGTCGGGCTTGTATAACTATAGGAAGTTTTGATTACAATCAAAACCAATACTATTGTATATTATACAAGCCATGAAGCTTGGCTAAGTAAAACATATTATGACTACTATTTGGTGTATGTGTTAGTGAATTTGACTACAGTAAAAATCGAAACAAAAAATTATATTTCGCACTGTCCATACTCCTCGAAATTCAAAGTACATAACATTTCTACAAAAAAAACGAAACAAAAAGTATATTTTGCACTGTCCATTCTGCTCTAAAATCATAGTATATAGTATAGTATATAATGAAGTAAATAATAATAACAATACTTCTCTCTCTCTCGTTAAATAATAAATTTGTTTTTTGCTTTGTCATAAAGAGTGCAACATACTGTTGTTTCATCATTCGTATTCATTTTTTATTTACATCAAAGCATATAATAAAAGTATATACATATTATACTACGTCACAACACTAATACTTAGGTATAGTAGTCACTTTTTGGCATAAGTATCGCAACTTCATGGCTTGTATATACATTTGTGTTGGTTTTGTTACAATCCATCTAAACTTGAAAGTGTTTGTGAGAAAATAGAATAAATATACTTTCATTTCACTAATACCTTGAAGATAAAATATAAAATCAACCAATGAAATTCTTTGAAATATTGTACGGTTCGTTTGTATATTTTTTTTATTTTCACACTCTCTTCGAAATAAATTTTGTTAGTACGTTTGCAAGTAGCACGTGCAACAACGATGCTACAAGTATCTGTTTCGAACTATGTGGTATGTAAGGAAATTTTAAGGGATCAACAATATGAGATAGCATATTAATAAAATGTGACGATTTATTGCAGCAACAATGATAGTGCAGCTCATACAACGTTCCTTTGGAAATTCATTATTAAACTAAAAAAATAAAGTATTAACCAAAAATGTACTAACGGATACAAATATATAAAAACTGGAGACACAGAAAAAATTAATATAGATTATTTTTTCTGTGCTGAAGAGAATATTTCATTTTTTTTTTACATTTCTGTTTTTTATACTATATTTTCTCTGCACAATTGTTTTTTTTTTTAATTTTAAATTTTTACGTAAATTCTCACTGATTTGTATAGTGAACCGATTACCAATACTTTCAAATATAGAAGGACAAGAAAATGAAATAATATTGGTGACAATCGGGCTTGTATAATAAAGACGGTTTTGTTTGCAACATAAACAAACATTTTTCAAAACTAAACAAATCTCGAAAAAAATCGAAAAAATCTATTTTATAAAAATATATAAATATTTCATAAAAAATATATCTGGAAAAAAATAAAATCACTTGATTACGATAGGTGATGATGATGATGAACACAACTATGATCCCCACAGAACATAACCACATAGAACATAACCACATTAACCTTTCTTTAAAGGTTAATGTGGTTATGTTCTAATCATTTTCGTAAAATACTGTTTTATTAGATAACTCCTGATATTTGCCTTTTTCTTCAGCGTCTATTTCATCCATTTATTAATTAAAAAACTATTAAAGAAATGGTTCTCAATATTCACACAGAACTACGAATTTATTACTGTCATTACCCACAGATCCGGATATTGCATAAGTGTTACTGAGTAAAGCCTCATGCAAAATATATAACTTTTCAATTCTATGAGTAGTTCGATTGCTTTAAAGAAACTTTTCAAATATTAACTGTGAGCTATGTTTGAATCACTTTTTATAATATTTTAAAACTTGGTATTAAACAATTCAACCCACTTTTTATATACAAAGAATTGGTTGTTGATTTAAGATCAAGATAAATTAACTAAAAAGCATTTATTTCATAATCGATACTTTAAAGTATGAAGATTTTGATTTCTACAGATTGGAAATACATTTCCAGTCATTGACTATCGAAATGACAAGATTAACTCCTTTTTTCTATTTCAAAAAGGTTTAGTTAAATTGGTCAAGTTTAATGAATTGTAAATATTGTATTTTACAACTTACCTTTTTTTATTAGTTTTACCATTTAAATCGTATGCAAGTTTATTGGCAGAAGTAATTTGAAAACATGAGGATCTGAGGTCACTGCCACAAGGGGTCAAGACCCTATATTTCAAATCAAAACAATGTGACATAAGGTACATTTTTATGCAAAAAACATATGTAGTAGTATTCATACTGATGCCAAAAGCGTTATTCAGGAAAGTTCGTAAATTTGTACGATACTAATTCTTGGATGGAATAATATATTAACATGAACTTGATGTTTTAGTGACGTACAACGTGCCAAATCGCATTTTATTTTGACGTTAATAATTCAACCGCCGAGCACAACAAGAGATCTTGCCATACTTTATATGAGAGATATTTCAATTTTACGCTTAAGGTTTTTTAAAATCGACTAAAACATTACTAAAAGACGACATTAATGAATTGGATATAAATATAACATAATGGAGGCAACATTTAAATGTTTTGGAGTAAATGTAGTCATTTTCTTTAACCAATCTAAAAAACCAAAAATTAAAAATTTTCTAATATCTGTGTTTATTCTGACACAGATTTATAGAAAAAAAAAACTTAACCGCAATAGCAACACCCAGCTGTGATCTACGTCAAGTCAATCTATGTCAAACAAAAACCAACTTTTTTTTATCTGTGGGTGGGATGGTTAA
Organism: Tipula confusa; assembly: GCA_963556175.1. Lineage (NCBI taxonomy): Eukaryota > Metazoa > Arthropoda > Insecta > Diptera > Tipulidae > Tipula > Tipula confusa. The sequence continues at coordinate 118,255,145 of OY744476.1, forward strand.
AATTATAACCCAAACATGCCTGGTTCAAAGTTTTGAGACGTTTTATTATATTTTCAAGCGAATTATATAAAAATTTTATTGAATTGATTTTAACAAAATATGCAAACATTTCACTCGCTAGACGAAATACAATATCGAATAGTTCGATTTCATGCAAGCATTTTCGATTAGCACAGGGAATTCAACTTTTCGATATACGAAATTTATTTTTTTTTTATAACTTGTTGAAATTATTATTTTCCGTTCGCTACAGCATAATGGTTTTATCCAATTTTCTTATTTTTGTTTCCTTTTTGTTTTACGATTTTTCCATTAAATTGTTTATTTTCAACAATTTGGTTTTTCTTCGTTGTGCTTCGCGATTTTCCATTAAATTTTCATATAACTACTTGTTGACTAAATTATTATTATTATTATTGTTACTTAGGCAGGGTGTGAGCTGGGTTAAATATGTGTAGACGAAGCATAGGGTTGATGATTTCATTCAGAAATTGAAATTCGATTTTTATTTTATTTTTCGCAAAAACCATAGTAAATTTGGAAATTCTAAAAATAAAAATTGATTTTTTTATAAAAAAATATTGGGGATATTTTTCCCTACGAATTTTCTTTTTCAATTAAATGGAAAAACTATATCTGCATGTTTGAGTATATTTTTCTACATTGGTGTTTCTACTCTCCTCGCAAATCCATAAAAATTTCTTGAGAAGATATTATCAAATGAGGGTAAGCTGTTATTAATTTATTGGAAAGCAGTGCCAGGGGAATTCAAATTTATTTTTATAAAAATAAAAAATCGAACCATGGATCTGTGCCTGGGGAATCGTTTTATTGGTTACTATTAAATAGAATATATATGGCATATATTCCATAATCAGAATATATTGTATCACATATTCAATTTTAACAGTTTAAGATACGAAGGTTATACATAAAGTAAAGTGTAGCCCTTAATACTTTTTATGGCAAAATTCCATTACTAAAATATAGCAAAATTGGAAAACTGGTTTTTAAGACTATAAACTATTTTGTTTACAGATTTGTTGTATAACTTTATCAATTTTAGACAAGTGGATTGTTCACTACAACCTTTTTTTAACTAGGAACAATAAGTAAATGTCTCATTCAAGTACCTAAAAATGTGTTTTATATCTCTGCCAACCTGTGAAAGAGTGTTGCGTGGTGATAAAAAGAAATGAGACTACCGCAGTCCTAACAAGTAGTTATACTTTGAAATGGAAAAACTAAGGAATGCAACTATGAAAGGTAGTAAGGCCACCTTAGTAATAACAAAAAATAAATATATATAAAGTGACTTTAAAAAAAATCAGATCTAACTGACATCTGTAGTTCTATAGGTTTTTTATTTAGTGACAAAGAACAACAATTTCGATGCATGAGCAATCACGTGCTTAAACATGAATATGTTGAATCTCGTGTTTGAAATAAACTAATCATTCTGCTAAAATATAAAATACAAGACGTGAAAATGCGTTTGTGTTATAGAATAATGGACTATGTGAAACCTCATCTAGAAGCTGATGGTACCCATGATCAACTTCAAAATAAGCTGCAGCAACTCGATGTCAGGATGACGCAAATCCAGCAACTACATGAAGAAATATTAATAGATATAACTCTAGGGGACGAAACAACGATGCCCTAGTTCTGCGAGGACTACTATGCAGTGCTAATCAAAAAATTTGAGATACTGAGATTCAGAATCACAGCAGTGCTAAAAAAACCAAGGGAATCAGAAAAACAGGATGTTTCATTATTTATTCAAGAATCATTCATGAGAATAACGAGATAAGAGACACCCTTAAATGCACCAACTAAAAAAACACTGTGCTAGGACCTCCTAGCAGCAGAATTGGTACCTACCAGCAGAATTATAAGCCACCTCGATGCAACAGGCGATAATTATAATGACGCATGGCAACTTTTGATAAAACCGATACAAAAGAAAATGCTAGGTTAAGGCTAAAAGGTTTCTAGAACGACGATTCCAAGAATCGATGAAATCAAAATCCATAATTAGCAATCCTGGGACTCAGGCTTCATAGAGAGCACGAGTCAACACGTGTCACTCACAACTATTAAGAGCCTAACCATTAAGAAAACCACTATCTTTGTCCCTTTCCCATACGATGTATTTTATGCAAGGAAAATCACAACACATTATTACTGCACTCGAATAGTCCTCGGCGCACCATGAAGGTCGAATACACTCCAAAAGTTGAAATGGACGACAAGTGCATCATTACAAATCACCTATTGAACCAGTACGAGCCATTAATCAGGACATTATGGCCACAGGACTAGTTCAATTCTAAATTGGAAACCAAAAATCGGAACTACTACGAATGTTAATTCACCCGGGTCCACAAATTTCGTTTATCACCGAGGAGACATCGAAACAAGACAACCAACGAAGAAAACTTATGTTGAAATTGGAGAATAAATGGAAGCGCAATCACAACTGTCACAATATTAGTTACCTTCCAAGTACAACCACGATTTTTCGTTGAATTTTTCTTTGAAAATGGAAGCATTAGTGTTGCCAAATACCACACGGCCTTTGTTCGATCAGGTTTTTGACAGTAGAACATGGGATAATTTCGATAACTTTATGTGGGCGGATCCAAATTTTAATCAAACAATCAAAATCGATATTCTACTAAGTGCCGATTATTATCCGAATAATTTAATGAACAGCTAGTCAAATGAAACCAAAGAGAACCAATATCTTAACAGACAGAGCTAGGATGGATTATTTTTGGTAATACGTCTAACAAAAAAGAATCCAGGATCGAGGCATTGGTTACATTGACAAAATTCTGGAAAATATTTAAAGTTCAACCCAAAATGCCAATGATAGTAAAAAAAACTCCGGATCAACCAGAAATAAATCACGAGTATTGGAAGCCACTACGGTCACATCGGGTTATGTTTTTGACCAATTATATCTAAAATACTCAAATTTCAATACTATAAAAAGGTTTATGGTATAAGTAATGAGATTTACTAACAAATGCCGAAAAAACGTGACCCCCCAAGCAAGGAAGTCCCACGGCAGAAGAAATAAGAAAATCTTCTCAACTTTTGTTTAAACTGGCACAGAAACAACATTTTAACACCGAAATTCGCGATCTTATAAATCAGAAAGATTTAGCAAAATCAAGTAAAATTAATGGCCGATGATGTTCTTGTTCCCATTGCAACAAGATGGAATCTTATGAATCGGCGGTCGAGTTCAAAACGCAGCGACTAACTTGGAGCTACCATGTAAAGCATCCAATTATCATCCCAAAAGACCATCCAATAACTAATTATTAATGCATGAAGCACATGAACAAACAATGCAAGGAGGGACTCAGTTGACTTTAGCTCATCTGCGAACGAAGTACTGGATTATACACAGTCGCAATATAACACGACATTTAATAGCTATTTAGCAATCTTTGTTTGCATGGCAATTATAAGGCCATACATATTGAACCAGTCAGTGAGTGATCTAACCGCTGATTTGTACTAACGGCTAGATGTTTTTTGATTGTTATTTTTACATTGGTACTAAACTAAAGCCATTTATTTTTTTGTTAAACTTTAAACATTTTATGTTTTACCACCATTTCAAATGAATTTTTATGACATGAATTATCGTCAAAACTTGAGTACATTCAAATATTTAAATTTGTGATTCTAATACATAGAATTACAATTCACATACATAAACAAATTTCCTTTCGTAAAAATAACAACGGACTTTTCAGTCGAAACCTAGACTTACAAAATTTTACGATATGTTAGGATAACTATATAAAAATTAGTTGTTGGTAACTTAAGTGCTAGAACCGAACATAACTACGATCGGTGATGACGATGAATACAACTATGATCCCCTGTTGGACTAATTCAATTTGCAGATGGATATACATATAAAGCGAACCTGTATTCGTGCGTACTCAATTTGGCTAGCAACGGCGTAAAGTAGGACGTTAAACAACCGCAAAAGAGTTGGGTGAACTTCGGTCCCAGAAATAATTGCATGGATTTAAAAATAAAATAAAATTCCAAGATTAAATGATGAAGAATTTATATAATTTAAAACCAACAATCCCTATTAATTATTTTTAGTTAAATTATTTTTCATTCGCGGTGGTCTGTACATTGTAAAATCACATTTAAAATGAGCAACCATAATGTTAAATAACCTCACAAATTTATGTGGGTGTGGGATAAATATTGCTCATCACAACATATTTTTCGTTTTACCGGAAACGCCTCTGAGGATACGAAATGATTGTAAAGATTCCTAAAGATATCATTAATTAAGACATTAGCGGTATGCAGAACAATATATATTAAATTAGCTGATTTAAAGACAAAATAATGTTAAACATATCAACCCTTTGAAACCTAAGTTGTTTCTAGAAAAGTTAAAAATTATTTTTTCGGTTATTCTAAAAATAAATGAGTTTTGAATATATTACAGTAAGAGAATCATTAAATTTTCTATATTTTAAGTGGCCTACCAATCACCCATCCGTATGGACATTCTGGCTTATGTGTTGCAAAAAAGTAAAAAAATTTAATAGAGCTAAAAGTATTTGAAACAAAACTAAATAAATGATCACTTCAGTAACACTTATGTATTATGTAAATACATACATAAAAATAATAACAGTAAACATATATCGAAAGTCGATATATGGTCTTATTTCGGCTTGACTTCTCTTTGGTGACGGAAATGACGGTAACTTTGATAATTCTTCGGCTATGTTAAAAATAAATAAATGATGCAAAATATAGAGGGTAGGTGCAAGAGATACGTATCTGAAGCGTAAGAGTCATTCAGTTGGTTATCGTCTATAGGTTTGCTGTTGGTGGAACAGAACGGGGAAATTTTGCTGATCTCCAGTAGGAACCAGTACTACGTAGGACTCGAAAGAGATAACAGTTAAATTATCCTTTACACTATATGAAAGTTCATTTACACTATGTGTGAGAGTTGGGGCCAACATGTAATTATTTATAAATTTTTGATCAAAGTAGAGAATTGAACTTGGGAAAGTGTCGGCGTGGTAAGCCAAAATTACGAATCGCTGTACGGCTGGCAACAAATATAGGTAGTAAAACAACAACGACAAACATTTCGAAATTAATTATTGAAATTGTAATTCGGTAATTTCGATCAATGATTACTTTGATGGTATTACATAATATGTATACGTATTTTAAGATAATCCGATTATGCTTCCGCAAGTTGCTGAACAATTTGCTAATTTTGTATTTTGTTTTTAATTAAATTTCTATATTCTTTAAATAAATTCTAAATTTTCAGAAAACTCACGTGGTAAAGTTTGGAAATTGGAAGTGTGGGTTACAAATATCAAATAAGTTTTTGGAATTTATAAACTTTAAATAAGTAAAGAAAAGAAAAATTCCAGATGAGTGTCGAAAGTGTCTGTTAATCACCAGCTAAACAAATATTATTTAATAAGTTGTGTCCGATTTAGGGTACCACAATTATATTTGTATTTATTTTGTAAGTAGTATTAGTGGTATGCTGCCTGATGCACAGTTGTTTTGTTTTAACGATATCTTAACCATAAAAAAAAAATTATTCAACTAGTATTGAAAGCCAAGACGCAATTGATTATTACCAACAACACTTTTCAAGGTGCCAAGGATTTTGATAGATTGACGGTTGGCGGCGGATTGCTGCTCCGTCGACTGTATAAAAATCAACTTATTTTCAATATTTATTGTAATATATTTATGTTAATATATCTCTTGCAAAGCATTTAAAATCGGCTAGGATATCACATTTTATCAAATCTCTTACCACCTTTCTGTAAATATCCAGTGTTCAAACAAATAATACAATGTCCCTATTGGCTTGAGAAAAGGAATAGTGTTAGTTATATGAATTGTATAACTGTTCCTACTGGTATGGCTAGAGGTGTTTTATATACATTTTGTGCGTAGGCAAAACCAACACTATTGTATATTATACAAGCCATGAAGCTTGGCTAAGTAAAACATATTATGACTACTATTTGGCTATGGGTTAGTGAATTTGACTACAGTGAAAATCGAAACAAAAAATTATATTTCGCATTGTCCATACTCCTCTAAATTCAAAGTACATAACATTTCTACAAAAAAAAACGAAACAAAAATTATATTTTGCACTGTCCATTCTGCTCTAAAATCATAGTATATAGTATAGTATATAATGAAGTAAATAATAATAACAATACTTCTCTCTCTCTCGTTAAATAATAAATTTGTTTTTTGCTTTGTCATAAAGAGTGCAACATACTGTTGTTTCATCATTCGTATTCATTTTTTATTTACATCAAAGCATATAATAAAAGTATATACAAATTATACTACGTCACAACACTAATACTTAGGTATAGTAGTCACTTTTTGGCATAAGTATCGCAACTTCATGGCTTGTATATACATTTGTGTTGGTTTTGGCATAGGTTAAAAGCCTTTGTTTGATTTCACAAATTTGAGAGATCAAAATTATAAAAACCATCTCAATTTCGATATAGCCCATTTATTTTTGATAGTTAAATTATCATGTTTTGTTAAATGATTGATTGCATCAAGAGTGTTGAATTCCGTAATTTCCGGTTTTGTAGAGGTATTTGTAACATATATCAACTTAATTTTTGAAATCATGCATTGCAAAATCTCACCTTAACGTCCAAGTCTCGTAGTTAGAATGAGAACAATATTGTTGTGTTTGTTTGAATGAATATTTTATTCTGCTTTTATTAACTAATGTGGTTGTTGATTTATTTCTAAAATAAAAGACATATACATATAATATGTAATACAATGATGTTGTAAAATGAAGCATTAGAATTAAGTTTCCTGCACATCATCGTATATGTAGTAGAAAAACATATAAAATACATTCATGTTCAAACACGTGATTGAACATACTGTGGTGCCAACAAATTCGGAGACGTTTTGGTGCTGAGCTATCGCTCCCTCAAGATTGATGATGTCATCGATTAAACTGATGTCATTTGAGTAGGCGCGATATTGCACATATATCCATTATTTCTTAAATATAGGTGCATTGTTGCAGTCCTTTGCTAGTCAAAGGAGCGTATAGTGCCCGCAACGAAGTTCAACTATTACGAATTTTGTTGATTGTACTATTGTGTAACGACTTTATCGAGTTTTGGAATTGGCACTATGTTAAATAGTTGATACATCTGTGAGTATGCCAAAGACAGTAGTATGAGGAATATGAAATAGTTTCCTATAACTTACGTTTGTACTATTAACATCCCGTAAATTAGCTCCGGATTATGAACGTCGTTTCCTTCAGGAATCATCATGGTCGGTGCAATATAGTCTTGAATTCAGGAGATTTGCTGGTTGATTTTTTGTACCAGCCTCCATCGTGATATACCGTGTTTGTTTGGCTAGGCCACAGTATATCCTGTGGAATTGATCGTAATGGAGCCCCGATTAAAAAGTGCCCAGGAGTTAACACAGTGACTACTGTGGTATCGGTTTTCATTGGTGCAATAGAGGTCTTGAATTAAAACAAGCTTCGAATCGTGATAACTTTAACCCTAATAACTTAGATTAAATGTTTCTTTACTGATTTTACTGCCGCTTCCCAGATTCATCCAAAATGAAGTAAAGCTGAAGGTATGAAATGCCATGTTGTTTTATCGTTTGCTAATAGTTGGGCAAATTCTTTTGAAAATTTACGAACTAGTGCAGCCACTTCACCGTGCATCTTTTGTGAGCTGCGATGAATGATTTGGTTGTATTTTCTACAAATCCGTTATATTTTTTTTGCATGTGTAGGTTAAAAATTTTGTGTCGCGACACAATTGTTTTGTGAATGTATACTATCCGTGTGAGGTGCGTTGTAAAAATAACAACCAAATTTTAGGTGGAAACATACACTAAGATCGTGACCACAATCTATTCGAAGTTTGGCTAACCTTAATAATTAAGGTACCTGCATAATCCAGTGCCATTTCTTTGTAGTAAATATTTTTAGTTCAAAATGCGAGATAAGCTAAATCAATTACCCTGTTGGCCGATTAATTTGTAATTGTACACATTTTTTATGCTTTTTGCATGTGAAACATAAAAAAGGTCATAGCTAACGTTCGTTTATTACGCACATATATGTTGATAGAACATAATCAGTTCATTTTTATTTTATGGATTCTTATTTTATGTTCGTACATAAGTCGTATATTATGCTTATGGTCTTGAAATTTGAGCTAAATATAAGAAAAATTCTTGAAATTCAAAAGCCAAAGGAAAATGTTTAATAGTATATATAGCGCTACATTGATAACTTTAAAAAGTTGGTAATTTTCTGTCAGTTTTATAGTCTCAAATACACTTTTCAATGTTTTAGTGGATTTTTTTTATGGAATGGTTATAACATAAGAGTGATATATTTTATTAGTTCGATATATCTGCTGAAAAATTACTATTGGAAGGTGTGTTTGAATTTTGATTTTTGACTTATAGATGACTTTAAGGAAAGAATATTCAATATTCTTTGCTTTAAGGTAAAAAAAATAGAAATAACTTACTGTTACGCAATACAACCAGTAAATAAGCGACATATTATTGAAATTTGGTTGTATATATAGCTGAGCGTTTATCAAATAAACTAAAGTAACTTTTAAGCTAACATTTGTTTAAGGGTGGAGTAATATTCACAAATATCTAATACTTTTATCATATAAGAAGTTCATAAATTAGATAAATAATCTCCATTTATCCGCACGTACACATACTTATTATAAGTCAGAATTGTTGCTATACAAATACATCATTCGCAAAAAACCTATAATACGAAAATATGAATGAACTATATAAATTATGTTAACATCAACTGTCGTGTGGCATGAGCGCATAATATATAGGAGTTTAAATATGTAGGTGTAAGTGGGTGGTAACTTGGTAATCTTCTTCGAATTTCTACACATATTCCGAAATGATACAACAAATAATATATATATATATATATATATATATATATATATATATATATATATATATATATATATATATATATATATATATATATATATATATATATATATATATATATATATATATATATATATATATATATATATGTTACAAAACTTCCTACCCAAAAGAATTCATAAAAACCACGCATTATTAAAAGATATGGCAGAAGCATTTGTGTTGCCATCGAATAAAGTTTTTTATTAATTATTTTATACAATTACAATCAAGTCTACGCTAATATACTTATATCTACTCGTCAATACTTCGCCGTCAAATGATGTAGGAGCAAATACTATACAATTTCGTTTTATACTGAATCTTTTACCAGAACTATGTGGATTGTGTATGTCACTGTTTCAGATATAGTACGGTACTTCAATATTGAAGATATTTCTTTTGTTTTTTTATACTGTTATACTTTTTATTAGTGACCTTCGCAGAATTCCAGCGAAGATGCGTTTCAAATTCAAATAACGCTTTTCCAAACTTATATATGTATATATACGAGTAAAGTTTTCCGTTTTCGTAAAATGAATTCATGGGTACGATTATCGACTTTCGACATGTCGAAACATCAAGTCACATTTGCGACAGAATATGATTATGTAGGGCATATTGATATCGGAATTCGTGTTGCCCAATAGTGATATTTTCGGTATTAATTATGTTTTTGTTTTTAATTTTTTTTTTATATTTGTTGTAGTGCCAAAAGGTTCATGTCAATGTCAAAAATTTTATAATTGTTAATTTTGGTTTTATTCAAACCAATAATTTATCAGAATCATTATAAAAATGAATTGGATTAAAATATTAAATACAGTCAACAGTGCAACTAATGGCGACTTCACAGTTCAATTTCTTCGTTCATTCAGTAATTTTATTTTGACGATTAACACTTCTGGTGAAATTATAGAATGAATATCGGAACGATTTGATTTCCATCTTGTTTAAAATTTTGACATCATTCATCTTATTTGTGATTAAACATATTGTGATTTGATAAACATATTGTGAGGTTATAAATATAGTGAGGTTATAAATTGAATAAATTTGATAATTAATATACAATTAGTTGCAATAAAATATTCAATATATTATATATTTTATAATATACATATTATTTTCGCGTCAAACAATATTTTTCAAAACAAATGGCTTGGCTTTGTATTTTTCTCTTTTTATTTGTATTATGCTGTCTCTTTTACTCGATGTTCGTTGAAACAAAAATATAAAATTAAACCAACTCTTGTGAAAATTTTCTTAAGAAAGTCACATGACTGTTTTGAGCTATATAATTGGTTAAAAAAATATTTGAATGAATGAATGAACAAAGAAATTGAACTGTGAAGTCGCCTTAAAAGAGTGTGTTCGGTAAAATATTTGTAAATTAACATAGGCTGCAAATAATATTTCTTATATTACCTTCTTATACTATTTGACTTCTTATATTAACTCATAAATAAGCTTGATGATTGCTATAAAGTATAAAGGGTAGTCCAAAATATATTTATACAATTTTGTTACTGTGAATAAAATATCTAATACATCTCTGTGGAGTTGAGATTAATTTTTTTCTACCGGTGAGAGTAGAATTGATACAAACATTACTGGTTTCTCTACACCGTTTACTATATATGTAAAAGGCTGCTACTCCATATGGACTGGCCTCTGTAGCTATAATAACTGGCTTGTTTTGGATCATATAGTTCCAATAAACTATTTTCTAAAAGCAATTTCTTTGATCTTTCAAAACTTTGTTGACACTTAGGCGAACATTCATATTTTGTATCCTTTTTCAACAGGTTATATAAGGCCCTTAATTCTACACTCAAATTTGGAATAAACTTAACATAAGAGCATTTACAATTGCTATTTAATCGTTTTAAAGTTTTATGGACATTTTGTTCATAACCTTCAACTGATATACCCTCAATTAAAATAACGTCTAAATAGCAAAACGCTCATTCAAGTCCTGCTAGAACTTGATCCATAACTGATTGGAATATAGATGGTGCTTTTTTAATCCAAAGGGTAAGCGCTTGTATCTATTTAGACCCTTGTGTGTTAATTGTTTTAATAATCCGAGATTTTTCTAACACTGTCAATTGTTGAACTCTCCAGATAAATCTAACACGCAGACATTGGTGCAATTCGCTAAGCCCGCAAAAATATCCTCAATTATGGGTATGCGTAAATGCTCTGTTACTACAAGTTTATTTATGGTTTTCAACACAATGATTTGTTTGGTTTTTTCACTACAACTATAGGACTAGCCTACTTTGAAAATTTAACTGGTTCTAATATTTGCTAACTAGACGACCTAATTCTTCTTTTACTTCTGCCTTGACCTTAAATTGCACTGTACAGACATCATGAAATATTTACAACACATTTTCTTCTAAAAACCTCTACTGTAAATTTCTCTATTGGTGGATCATACTCTAGTGTACTTAGTACGTCTGGAAAAATTATTATATAGTCCATCGTCTATTTAAATGATGTGCCTGTTAAAATTTGACTTATTACTGCTGGTTTGATAAAAAAAAACTAACACAAAACAAAACTATTTTAATTTAAAAAATCAATTAAAAGTAATTTCCTTTAAGCAAAAAAATCGAATTTGATTTTTTTCGGCCAGAAAAATAAAAATATATTTTTCAATTTTTCGTCAGACGAAATACACGAAAATATTTTCGCTCGTTTTTTTTTGTAATAAAAGTGAATTTTCAATGACAACACCAAAAAATGTACGTAGTACCAACTTTCCACAGAAAAATGTTTTAAATAAAAAATAGCATGACAGATTACATAACCTGAAAATAGTAATTAGTTATACCGAAAGCAATATGAAACAAAAAAAAAGCGAAATCAACAAAATGATTTTGACAGATGAGTAATAAAAGTAATTATCGGTTTAGCATATAACAATAAATTTATCAGCCTGGAGATCGACGCGTTTTTACCGCAGCGGAAGCGGTGCGTATTATTCGCGAGATTAGGTAACATGACGGCTTATGAATGTGCCCAAACGAACGAGAATTTCGCACGGATTTACAGCGGATTTTATTATAGTATTGACAACGTTTTTTCACTTTACCAGTGGATTCCGCTTACTTGTTTGAAAACAATTTAAAAATTTTAATTTTGTGTCAAAAATAATCTTTAAAGTATTTAATTATTTATTTTGTTAGTTTTCACTAAAAACCACAACAATTTTTTTAAATTGAAATATCCATTAAATTTTTATAAAATTATTTAATATTTATGTGTTTAAGACAAATTTATAAAAGAACTGTCATTTAGGTTTTTTATTTAAATCATTTATTTCACAAATAAAACTATCAAAATTGTATTACGTGCCGAAATTATCGTACTGGTGTGACCATATACATGAATTCCGCGCGATTTCTGCTACTGTCGCGAATCACTCGTTTCCGCTGCGATGAAAATGCATCGGTTTGAGACCCTTTACCTTGTCGTTTTTTTAGAAGATTAATAGTAATTTTATAGTTTCTTTTACTTTTTTCCTTTATCTCCAATTTAGGATCATAGAGCATCTATTAAGCTAGACCTACTTACTCTATTTGGACTATTGCCTTCATTTCCACCCATGATTGAATAAGTTTTTTCGCTTCTGCTAGCACAGTTCTTCTCCAAGTCATTGCTGACCTTCCAAATTTCCTTTTCTCTGCGCGGTCAAGTACAATGATATCCTTGATGTATCACTTGGTAGTTTATTGTGTGACTAATTCTTTACCATTTCCGTTGCTTTATTTCAGTCTCAACTTTGTTAGCTAGATCTGAAAGACATTGCCGTTATGTGATGAGTTATCAAATTTCCACCATGGTAGTACCATCATAAGAAAAAAATTATGTTTGTCCATTGATCTTCCAGATGTCGGGTCGATAGAATAACGTTTAAATATGTGACATTTAGGCGATTATACATATAAAAATATTTTTATTATTTTAAAACGATACCAGTAGCGACATCTAGCACGTCAATGGGCTAACATACTATGGTAATACAATGTGTATTTATAATAAGATAAGTGTCTATCAATATTTTTGGGATGTCCATCTACAAAGTCATTTCTCAAAGCATATAAAGTGTAGAATTATACATTCAATCGATTGTTTCTTAGGAATCGTCATTGTCAAGCCTTATTTCCATTTTTGTGATAATCTACCATAATCCCAAAATTTTTGGTACTATAATGGTGTTAATGCGCATACAGTTGTAGATGTATTGACTTTGTATTAGGCGCTTATGTTCTCTATTACATCAGCTTAATTGTTCTGTAGCTTCTCTATGACACCCTCAACTGCCTTTTCGGTTGGTGGATGGGTGGATTGGCCTATAATTTCGTTGTTATTGGTTTGTATAACAAACCTCAGCCGGTTTGTTATAATTTTTCTAGTATTCGTTTCGGTTTCTGTAATCATTTGATATTCAGCCAATGAATTATTGGGCCAACTATGCTTTAACACGAATATGTTGTTTGATTTTTGAATGTGATTGCAAATCGTTTATGCTCGAGATTAAAATTATGCAAAAAAGACAGTAACTAAAAAATTAAGCAAAAGATAACAAAAACCAATATACGAATATTAAATCATTTTTCGGCTCTATAAATTTGCGCGGTGTTCTGATATTCTAAAATTTTAGAATTCCATTTAGAAAAATTATGTGCAAAGCCATAGTTTATGCATGTTTTTTATTTTCAACTTCTTTTAATAGTAAATACGATTTCATCACGATTATAAATTCGGAAAAACTGTTTTGCAATAATGATTGGTTATTTTGCTCTTTAGTTTTATTGATTTGCTCTTCAGTTCTTCTGACAATCTAAGTTGTCACTAAAAGGATCATCAGACAAATTAACTGGGTTTAAGAAGAGAGGTTATTGCTGTTTGATGTTTAATTTCCTATGCAATGTTTCTATGCAATTCCCTATGGATGTTCAATTTCCTATGCAGATATTGCAGATAATAATTATTTGATTGCTCGTTGTTAGCCGTTATATATAGTTGTTTTGAACAAAGAGATTGCTATTATTTTAAGGCATTGTTAAATACTTTTTTGCTTATGATATGGTATTATTGTCTTGTTGAACCTAGTTTTTACAAATTTGCATACATTTGAAGAAGTTTTGAGAATTGTTGGGACCTATAAAAGAAAGTACTAAAATTCACTTGAGGATAATTTTGACAAATTTTGGATTACGATCACTGATGGCACTGAACACAACAATGATCCCCTGTTGGAGTGCAGAATGAATCCATAGGCCGAACCATCGTCTATGCCAGTACAGGCTTTTTGTACAAAATAGATAATTATATTATTTTGCACTACAACTATGTTTAAATTATGCATTTTACTTTTTAGTGGTATTTATTATTATTATTATTTCTATCCAAATTTAAAATTTAACATAAAAAATAAAAATATTTATTTATTAAATATTTATACCGCACATTATGGAAATTGGAATACATGTATATGTATATGTACATATACATAAAATAATATATTTTTTTTCTATTAAAAAAAAGGAAAATTTGGCATTAAATTAGTATTTAAACCTTCATTTAAATAGCTATGCCATTTTTATTTTCTAAGGACGGACATACCCAGTCAGGTGTACACAAAACGCTACACCTGTCGTATGGCGCTGGCCAATCTTATTCCTTGCCACGACGATATGAGGATACATATATATAATACAGATGAAAATTAAGTTTAAACTTGTACCTGATACCGAATTTATGTGTAAACAAGGACTTGCTGACCACCTAAAACACAATTTGTAGCAAGATGTTTAGAAAATTTTATTAGGACACGGTAAACGCTCGTTTGTTTAAATTGCCGGAAAACATAAAATATATCATTCAATAATGTATATTAATCTCTAATTTGAATTTATCTCATTTGCCTCACGAAAATTTTGACGGAGATCGTAATTTTGATACTCGAAAATCTTTCAGAAATTGAGGAGAATTCAAATAAATTAAATGCAAGTGAAGATTGATGGATATTGACGATTAGCATCAATCTCCTTTCCCCAGGGAATATAGTACTTTTAGAATCCACCAGAACTATTGAAAGCGACATAGAAACAGTACAAGCAAACATATCGATTAAATTATAATAAATCATGAATTCTGAAAGTCTAATGTTAAAAAAAAGTGTATTAATTCAAAAGGTTCAGAATATCTTTAAACTCGGGTTATATGGACGTTTATGGCCTATATACTATTGTTTAGTTTTATCAAGTTTACAAGAAAAATAAATCGCAATAATTAAAATGTAGCATCCATTCGTAAGTCAAAAAAATGTCTGCCATCATTATTAATTTGGACATTTAAGATAATGAAAAAAAGTTTTGGAAAATGTTGGCTGAACGAGGAAAAGATTGTAGAACAAAAAATAAATATTTTCTACAGATGGCACTATAGCTCGCGATTTACATTCAACGATAGTTTCAAGATGCAGATATTTAAAACGAGATAGCATGAGAAACAAAATACTATGGAAAATATGAGAAAGACGATAATACAGTTTTTAATTTTTTTTTTTTTTATTTTGTTTATAGTTAAGTATATCATTCATTTTGACTTTTCCCAAAGGAAATAATAACCTCGTTTGTTTTTGATTAATATTTTAAAAAAATATTACACACAATTTTTGTATCTTTTGGATTTGCAAACATGTTTTTGTAATTTACATGACTATATATATTTTTTTCCTAAATTCAATAAATCGATTTTTTGACGTTTAAAATAATTTCAATAGCCAAAGCCCCTTGTATAACTAAGTCTCAATGATCAAAATCGAACTTAAAATAGAGGTGGTAGAAAGACGAAAAAAAACTCTACTTTTCATACAAATCGTATTAAAAAAAGTATTGTCTTTAAAACGTATTTCAAACATGAAAATGGCCATAAAAGTAAAATTTCCAAAATATCACATATACATACATAGAAAATTATTTAAAAAATGAAATCCATGCCATTTTATTTTAAAAATATTGATATAACTACTGAAAATAATTGTTTACAATTTATATGTGATATATTTAAAGATTTAGTTTAAATATAGATATAAAAAAATTGAGGTTATGAATGACTTTCAATCCGAAAATGCGAATTAAAAAAAACACATTTTACATGTGTTCTAATGGGATATCGTAAAATGTATGACCCTTATATTAAGGTCAGTTAAAAATTTGTCCGATCATTGTGGCTCTGTTATATAGGAGGCTCTGGTATAGCAAACCTGAATTTATATCAAAAAGCTTAGAAATGTTTAAAACTATTAAATAAGAATTTTTATTTTTTATATGTATTGTTGAAAGTATATTGCATGAAATAAAATAAATAATCCGTGCTAGTGTAATTTAAATTAGATTATAGTGTATTACACATACAAAATATTTACTTCCGAATTTTCATTTAATTAGAAAAGATTTTCTCAGTACCACAGTACCGAAGTCTTTTTGGCCAAGTTGACTTCCCTAGATTCTACAATTTTTCCAAAAATCGGAAGATGTGTAGAAAATGGATTTTAATTATTCGATGAGCAAAATTTTATCCATCAAGAACCTCTAAAGTTTGCAGTTGTAATTTTAAAAGGGAAGATTATTTCACAAATGTCACAGGTAAACTATACCTATCCTAATTAATCATAGGTTTGACTCACTATTCGTTTTAATTTCTTCAAGACTCTAAAATTAAATTAAAACCAAAATTAAAACAATCAGAATCACTTGGCAGACACTAAACACTTTCACAAAATCCATTCAACCCCAAATTTCTGCCTTGAGCTTGACCTCGGAGATTGCGCCTAAAGGGTAATAAAGAAACACATTTCAAATAGAATAAGTACATAAACAAATTAATTAATGTGTTTAAAAATTACTTTAAAAATTGTCTTCATTTAGCGACATACAAAATATATGATATTTTTTTTTGACATCTTGTCCATATACTTAACAAAAAAACAAGAAGTTAGCTACGGAATCGATCCATATGAATCTATACATTTTTTCAAACACAATCTAGTCATCATTATATTTTATATTCTGCCAATTTCAAAGTGTATCGTCGTCTGTTTATAAAAACAGATGACGATTCTCAACTTAAACTATATAAAATTTGATATCGACATCTTCATTTTCTGTTCGTTTCTTGGAAATTTCTGTAAATTTTTTTTACAGAGGTCGTGACTTCCTTTTTGTACTTGAACAATGTTACAATGTTGTATCTGATGTTTTTTTGCATATGTCGATTTCTTTGAATGTAAATAGCTCATTAGTTAATAACCGTACCAGGGCCGGCGCTAGACTAGTTTGTACCTGGTGTAATTTCAAAAAGTAGCGCCCTAATAAAATTCCGCTCGTATATTACATTGGAAGTAGGATTTTTATTGCGATATTTTTATTTTTAAAATTGAAAATATTTGCATCATATTATTTTAAACCACTTATTCCAAACTTTCCATTATAAATAAGTAAAGTATTTCGCTGACTTTAATTATTTTTTGCGTTGGTTTGAAGCACTGACAATATTTAACGAAAACATATTTAAACTATCGTTGTTCTGAAATTTGTTTAAATCGCTGTACATATTGTGCACATGATGACGAATTTCCAAAAAAAAATCTAATTTGAACCTTCTTGATTTAGTACAAAGTGTTACAGCAGAGGAAAATAGATGGAACATTCAACTATAGCGCAATGTTATTAGCACAGAAAACTAACCTTTGAAAGCCTTAATCACTTCTTAAATTAAAAAAAATAAGTTGGTCGAGCGTAGCATGTTAACATGCCAATTGAAAGATTTATGTAAATATTTTGCGGGGCCTTGCAAATAAACACTCGAATTTCAGCATTTTACTGCCTTAAACTTCGGCTGCGTGTCGTCTCAGTAAGTCCTTGTCGTTTCATACTTAATTTAATTAATTCTTAATTCAACGATATTATAAGCGTCTTAGAAATTATATTCTGTTTTTGTTTTTTTTTTTACCACGTTTCCATTAAGTTAACGAAAATTTTCAATTTAAGGCCCAACGAAATATTAAATGTTTTTAAAAGCTAAATTAAAATTATTAATCGAATTAATTTTAAACTTCAAGTAATTTTGTTCAGGGCGTTGCCAATTATTTGATAGATTTTGACCTCAAACTTAGGCATAATTTAAAATGAATTAACAATTGTAGAGTTACAACCGATATCAGTGTGATATTAATATTTTTAAACTTTTTTCTTTTTGAACCAAAAAGCCAACCCGATTCAAAAACGATCTTAACGAAAATAACCACAAAACATTTGTTCGTTAAGTTACCTTGGCGAAACTTTTCTAGTTTAGCGAGACAAATAAATAATTTTTTTATTTTAACTATAACGTTATTTAAAAACGAACTAATAAAAGTTAATTAAATTGTACTCAAATGACTTAACGAGTATTTAACGAAGCCTCTTAAAATACATCTTACAAGTTTTTGAAAGTAAATTAAATAGTAAGGGGTTCAAATCACTTTTAACATTTAATGTATATTTAGTTAAAATATGGAAATTGGAAAATCAACGTTTAGAAGATAAATATTATTGGAGCTGTTAAATGTTACCCTACTTTATATAAAACAGCTGGTGGTATTTAAAATACAAACTAAAGCTGATAAGTTTTAACACGCGTTAAGAATAAGTTTGAACATAACTAATTTAAACGTGTTTATGAAGCTAGTGATGGTTTTTAATGGCAATTGGAAATATCATTGTAACTTAATACTTTAATTAAACATTGAAAAACTTAACGATACAAATGGTTTATTTAATTGACAGGTTATCATCTTAAACTTCGCAGCTCCGAGCATTATCTAAGATTAATTAATAATTATAAAATCATAAAAGCTATCTGTAGTAGATGATCAATTTATAGCAAGGTCGTACATACTTTGCTGAATTATTCGGAGACCAAGAAAATATCAAATGTCATCTATTGAGACTGCTAGCAATTTAGTTAAAATTTTTGCACAGCGAGCTTAAGTTTTCACAGTTTAAGTTTAGATTGTAATATGTTTTTTGTTTGTGCCATTCAGATAATAATGATCTAAAATCAAACTTAACGAAACTAAATTAAAGAAAATTATCAATGTCGATTAAAAAATTCATTCAAAAGTTATTGGAATTTAAGTAATTCTTATCTGCTTTTTTAACAGATTTCCGTTAAGTTAACGAAACATTTTAAGTTTAACGAAACGTAATAATTTTCTACTGTCCACCTAGTCTCACATAGTAGCTTGTGAGTTAAAGTCTTTATTTTCTCTTTTTTTTAATTTTCCACATAAGAATGCTAATTCAGTAGCATCAAATACCTATAAACTTTGAACAGTGTCAAAAAAATAATAAGAGTTAGCAGAATGAGATGCATTTAAAACTAAAGATGTCTATGATTCTAATCCTTAAATTTCCGCCTGCATTCCAATATTTTTCCACTTCATAAACGACACGTTATCAAACCCTTATATTTCGTCTTAAGTGGTACACTATTTTCGATTGGCAATTTTTGTATCATATTCAAAGCCCATCTAAATCTCTTTTAAGTAGTCTGAATGTTTTTGCCGTAACCAGATACATTTTAAAAAATATAACCTATTGACTGTATGAAATTTAAAATTGTTTAAAATTATTAGGACAATTATGTTGTTTAGTGAATTTGTTGTACCACCCCATAATTTTTGGCGCTAAAAAAAACCTAATGGATGAACCAAGAAGCCTCAAGCAAAATATATACTTTGTACAATCATAGCACCAAGCTGAAACCAAGCTTACTATTTAACTACTACCGAATGCGTCACATATTAAAAATGAATACTTAACATGTTCCGCATTCGCTAGTGGTTACATGAAGCTTCCGTTCTAATCATACAACGGTACTATATAGAGCGCATCCTTATTGTCAATGCATGCATACTATACATATTCAAGAGTGAAAGAAATCTTTTCAATATTTACGGAAAGGACTTCGTTTTGTATTTTGACAATTTAACGTTTCTAAGGCATTATGTACAATTACACAAAGTTGTTAAATTTTTTTTCTGGTTGCCTTTTCCGTTTTTGCCAAAGAAAGTTGTTTATTGTTGAATAAGCAAACCCAAAAACAAAACGAAAACCTTTATTCATTTGTCTTTTCACGCAAAAAAAAAGAAAAACCTATATAATTTACATTTAAAGTTGTTTTTTGTTATTCATTTTTTTTTAGTAATTTGTTTAGAAAATGTGAAAATGGCATCAAGCAACGACATGAAATAACCGAAGACAAAGGTCAAACGTAAAATATGACATCAAGATTGCTGCTCTCGTTCGCTTTACTTTTCGAATATTTTTTCAACTAGATAACAAAATATAGAAATACACGGGAATGAATTTTAAAGTTTTGCTTTGTGTGTATGTAATTACAAAAAATGGGTCGAAGATGGAAAAAACAATTTTTCTTTTTTTTTTTTTTAAATAAATGGTTATTCAGAGGAAGAATAGGATTTTATAGAAATGGTGCGTGAAAAATTGGAAAGATGTAGTTTATTTATACATTATAGGAAAATGATAAATCCCTTATATCTTAATACTAGATGTACATAGATCAGTTTTCAACCAATTGATTCACATATGACCTATACTGCGAAGAAAAATTGTCATTGTGATTTTGTGCTTAAGGAAAACTTTGTTATTGCCATCGACCCGATTTTGCGATAGCTACAATGAGTTGTGTACGATACACACAAAGTACATCATCCTGCCTATGTTTCCCCTATTTATATTCGGGAAAGTATTGGCATATGTGGTATATGTCACTTATAGCTTTTGTTAAAAATCATTATCTAAAAACATTTGTATGGCTTTAAGGATACGTCAATAGATACAATTTTTTTGACAATAAACCGATTTTGTTTATTGATTTTATGGACAAAAAAGGATTAGTGCAGCACCGGTTCCATTCAATTTTAGTTAAAATAATGGAAAAAATGCAACTCAATTACTCGATTTTCACAAAAATTTACACGCCTACTTTCTATTCATATTTGTACTTTTTTGGTTTTATTCTTTCAAAAAACAAAACATACAAATAACAAAAAAAGAATAACATATCGATGTGGGGAATTATGTTCAATGACGTAATCATAGTAGTCTATTATAATTATTCTGAGTTGTTAACTATAACTATTTATAACAAAAGGTCCCAGTTAAAAAAAAAACATTAAATACCAACCAAAATATTTTTATTTTCAGGATAACGAATAATTCAAAATCAAAAACATCCTTGGTGCGATATTCATATATCTAAATTTTTGCATTAAACCCAAAACCGTCTTTAGTAAAAGCCACACTCTTTGCGTAGCACACGCGACTAAATAAATAAATCATATAAAATTCTCTATTTGGTTTTGTGTTAGTAACATTCAAAACCCACTTAAAAATATTTGAATGTTTTCGTTACTATGACAATTTCAATAAATAACTTAAACTAATATAAATCTAATTGTTCTTTATAGTTTTCATATCTCACAAACACTTAAAAAAAATCTAGAATTTGTACAGCCTACGTATTGGTTGAATTCGGCTTTTATTATAGAAGGTTTTGATTATACATATATAAACCTAATTATATTTTGCAAAATAAACCAATTACTTTACATGGTACTTTGAGAATTTTTACCATTTGACGCGTTGTATCAAGACGAATTTCTTGTAGCTGACACTGTTTAGATGTTGGACTACATCTCATTTTTGGTATTTGATCAGATTATGATAAACAAAAATTGTCTGAGTTATATAAATCTCTAATTTTATTTAAGTTCCTTGCTTCGAAATCTTTTTTATACTCTATATAAGATGACGCAATGGTGAAATCTAGAACTCCATCGATTGTAGCCACTCCACTCCATCGATTGTAGTTGGTTGCTTCACTTCAACATTGGTTTTAGCTTTTAGGTACCATCTGCTAGAAGAAGCTTCAACGCGAGTTTATTATTTAGTTCTGCGGTGGTCTTAATACATATTTGTTTCAGTAGTTAATTTAACTGATTACTATTAAAGACTTGTCAAAGAATAATGAATTAGGTAATATTCTATAGGCTAGATTATTGCAGCTGTGAGACCAAACACAAATGCGAGCTTTGTTATTCGAAATTTTACTGTGGTATACAATACATATATAAAAAGTATTTAGCAAGTGAAAGAAAAAAATGGATGAAGTGAAATAAATTAAAAGAAGCGGATCAAAGGAGGAGGTGGTGGAAACAAAAGAAGCGATACAGATAATGCAAGGAATGGCAATTCAAATACTACTAACTGAAACTAACGGTCCGTAATGAAACGCAAGTCCGGAGTTACGCGGTTGTATTCAAAATGTTGACCAAGCCTAAGAAAAAGAAAAGGAGGAATACGAAAAGTTATGGATTAAATTTACCACTAGGGAAAGGGACAGATTAAAAGCTAGGAGACAACAGAATTTTGGAATTCTGGAGGAGCTTGAGATAAGCAAAAGTATAATTTAAAAAATGAAACAGGAAATCATGGAAATTAGAAGATGAAAATGATGAGTTAAAAATAAAGCTGAGAGAGTGGAATGCAGAAAAATAAGATATGAATCGCGCAGCAATACGTCAGAAGAAAGAAGAATGATGAAAATTGATTTAGGGGACGTGGCAAGAACACTACCTACACATTTAACCTGGATAGCGACAAAGAAGTGATGGTGCAGGACTGGATAGGGGCAGTGGAGGACCTGACGACCTGATGGAAACATTCGAAGTGATCAGAAAACGGTATTGGAAGCAATAAGATTGAAATGAGAGGTAAGCGCTATGAAGTGGTTTGAGGGGCGACAAGAGAAAAGGGCATCGTGTAGAAATCTTGAAAAAAACTTGAGAAAGGGTGTGGTTGTTTTGATCAGGCGATGAAATCAGGGGCCCAGAAGGAAGTTGAAATAAAAAATAGATCAGATATGAGGGGAGAAACGATAAAGTGCTATGTTTGTGGAAATGTATCTTATTTGGCGAGAAACTGTGGAGGGCGAACTAAAAAACGTTAGTTTGCTACAGACGTCAAAGATTAGGCAGCAACAGAAAGAAATAGATCAATTGGTAAACGAACGAATAGAAGCAACCTAATTAGCCACAGATGTTAGGAAAAAGCCCCGTACAAGCGGATTGCACTATGCTATATAGTAATGGAGAAGTCGAAGGATTAAACGTATTAAATGATTAAGAGTCGTGGAAGGAGCACAGTCATGAGCAATAAAGACCAGGATGGCAATGCAGATTACAAATGTATGAGAGAGGTGAGATGGCAGCGGATGTAGAAACAGGGAGAATTCGTTTGATTGTTAACGGACCAGTAGATACTAGAAAAATGCTAAATGTGATCAAAATCAACAAATTGGGGAACTCAAATATATTGGAAAATGGAGGAAAAAACGAAAATTTAGTGACATAAATGGGTCTTAACTTAAGATAATAGACCAAGAAGAAGCTAGACTATTTATAGGAGGAAATAAATATGAGGCTGATTTATTGGTAGTGCCAGATGCAACAATGGCGAATGATCTTATATTGGGTGGGATTTTTTAGACAGTAATGGGGTGAGGCAGGTTGAATTAAAGAAGAAAAGTAAAAAAGTAGGATCAATAGACAAGATGGATAAAGGGAAAAGAGTGAAATAGAAGAACGAGGGAGAAAGGACGCAGATATATGTTTGTAAGGTAGAAGTAAAAGAGGCAGATGATGAGTGGGATTTAGAAGTATGAGATGATAAGAAACACAAATGGCGAAGAAAAATATAGAGGGAATTTTTGTGAGGGTAAGAGCGTCTGTGAGGTGCAAAGTGAGTATTAGATTAAAGGATAAAAGGTAGTGTATTCGAAACCTAGGCAAATGATCATGATAGAACAAGAAGCAATTAAGAAAAATGTGACGTAGCTTTCAAGGAAGGGAGTAATTAAGAGAAGTTAGTCAGAGTTTTCCAGTAGGAAGGACGGACGACTAACGATGTGCATTGATTATCGAAGGTTAAACGAGTTAGTGGAAAAAGAACACTACCTAATGCCAGTAATAGAAGACGGTTTACAGAAGTTACCGGGAAAATGATATTTTACAACATTAGATTTAAAGAATTATTAGTATATCATGTAGATTTAGAAGAGACCTCGAAGAAGTATATTACTTTCAAGACGCCACAAGGACATTTCGAGTATAACATTCCGATCTGCTAATGCACAAGCGGCATTTATAAATAATAAGATACACGGTTTAAGCAGATTACATAGTTGACATAGTAATAGCGACGAAGACAATAGAAAAGCATAAGGTAGTATTGTAAAGAGTTTTGAGCTTGTTGGCAGATAATAAGATGAAATTGTAGTTGAAAAATTTTAGTTGGATGCGGATACAAGATGATTTTTTGAGATATAAAATTACTTGGGAGAGTATTTAGCCGAGAGACACCACGTTGCAGTAGTGAGAGAATATCAAAGGCCCAATATGTTAGAGAGGAGCAGAAGTTCATAGGATTAAAAGGGTTTCAAAGATTATTTTTTATTTTAAGGATTGGGTAGCGCCACTTTTGATGGTAATGAAAAATAATAATTTTGTATGGGAAAAAGATCAAGAAGAGACGTTTTGTACTCTGAGAGGCAAATTAATAGATAAGTTAAGGTGACTGCACGTATGCGGGTGGTGCGCGGCACATATCAGCCGCATACCAACCAATCAAGTCAACACATCTAAAGCATGTGACAAGATTTACCAATCAAGTCACTCGTTTGCGGAACAAAAAAAAATAAAATAAAAACAAAAAATTATAAAGAATAAAAACAAAGTAAAAATATTTTTTACTCGGTTTTTACTTTGTTTTTATTCTTTGTAATTTTATTGTGTTTTATTTATTTATTTTTTTTTGAGTGATTTCATTGTTACATGGTTTAAATGTGTTGATTTCATTGGTTGGTATGCGGCTTATATACGCTGCGTACGATCCGCATACGTGCAGCCGCCTTTAATGTTGAAAATATTTTCAATAAAATTTAAAATTTTGGTGAATATTCAAGACGGAGCAGTAGATGGACGAGTTAGATAGGTCAGGTATAGCACTAGAAGAAACAAGGAAAGAGACAACAATATAGACGAGCCAGAGCAACAGTAAAGAGTATTATGATAAGAAAGCTGTTAAGGAAATACAATTTAAGGAAGGAGATTTACTACTATTAAAGGGACGAAAGGTAAGACGGAGGTACGAAAGGTAGACGGAGTAAGTGGTATGGGAAGTTTCAGGGTTTGTGATTAAGAAAGTTTTATAATTTACAAAAGGATAGGCATTTAGTATCAGAAATAGATGACATGCAGGTAGGGCGTTTACCCTAATCATAAATAGTCAGTACAGAGAGAATTATTATTATTTATAAATGCAGCTGGTGCAGTTTCATAAGTTAGTGTGTTTAACTTAAAATGTTTTAATGTCTCGCATGTAGATTTTATCCAGACGATTCGCTGGAAATTAACATGATCAGGATTATTTGTCTATACATCTTTTTAAGGTCCGTAGTATACGCTATCTTGTGAAATCGAAAGCACATTTGGCTTGAGATCGGGTTGTACAGTGGGACCGATGCTAAGTATATTATTCAGAGATACCGTAGTCGTGGAAGTTGCTATCAAATACAACATGGTTCTATCAAACACAACACGAAGTCTCGTAGTGATACTTGTTTCTTTAATGGTTGGATGATGCGGCAAGTAAAATTGATGCGTCGATGGAACTGAGAAGTCCAATGTTGACAGTTCTTCCATGTGATTAAGATTTAAACACTCATCTATAAATTTCAAATGTTATTGTCGAAAATGCACGTTGGACTGAAGTTTCCGTTCTAGTGCAAATCGACCTTGATTATCGGGCTAAGTAGATTCCTAGAACAGTTCTTCACATTGCTTTTCTTGAAGGCTGGTATGCTTTCAACTTCCAGAATTTTCTTAATAAACCATCAATGTTTAGGTTAACATTAACATTAAACGATTGTTTTCCTGTCATAGGCACCGAACCACCACCGAACATGGTGTTTTGGACAGTTATTTTATCAGGGCCTTCCAATTGCCCCGCGGTTAGAATTTTTAAGAAATATCCCACTCCCATAACTATGTCGATCTCAATATATCTGCCATCGATAGGATCGGTTAACTTGCTTGTTTCTAGGTCTTTCCATTCCTGGATTAATTTTAAACTTCCTTTTGGTAGTTTAGATGGTAAACCATTCATTATATTAACATCCATTTCTAACTTTAGCTTGGGATGAAAATGTGGTGATGTTTGAATTGAAATCAACCCTCTAGTAGTACCTTTTGAAGCTATTCCTTTTACTGGATATCGTGCATTTGTGCGTGGTGGAAGATTGAGTCGTTGAACGCATGACTCACTGATCATCGAACCATTGGATCCTATATATAATAACATGCATCCAAGGCAGCTTTGTCCATATGAGTTATGAATGATTACTCGAGCAGTGGGAGCAATGGACTAGACAGCATCGAAACATATGAATGAAGCGAAAGATTGCTTTTATTTGGATCAGCTTGTAACTGTGCCGATTGGCATACTGACACTTTGCCTGTTTAACCATTAGATTGAACTGATGAAGTATCATTGCTTGTTTCTTGATCTGTGTATGATTCAACTGGTGGTTGTAAAGTAGTATGATGCTTTTTGTGACATAACTGGCACCTTCTAGTTTAACGACAATTTTTTGAGCTATGCCCGACAGCTAAACAATTAAAACAGCATCCCAAAGTTCCAACAAATTCTTTCCGATGGTTTAAATCCGATGATAAAAAGGATTTGCTTGTAACGTAGGCTGAATTCGAGCATTTGGTTTTGAGGTTATTGCATGATTAAAATTTACAGCAAGACCTGTTTTGACTGTTGTTCGTTTATTAGAAATGTCACAGTTTTCTAGGGCTATACATCGCTTTTCCAGAAATCAATTAGAGAACCAAATATTGGATATTTCATGTCTACAGTTTTAGATGCCCAAGCTCTTCTAGAATCATCATCTATTTTAGTTAGTAATATATAGTTGAGCCATATATCGCGTGACTCAGCATTTCCTCCCAATACTTTAAGGCCAGCTATCACTTCTGTGGCAGTGCCAAGAATTTTTCGCAAAGACTGTGTGGCTGTATTCGACATTGCTGACTGCTCAAAAATCGTTTCACAAACGTTCTAATGACTTGAGTAGGTTGGTCATAGCGTTTGCATACCTTTGTCTATGTTCTCTTATAGTTTGCCCCTGCTACTGCAATATGTCGAACTAATAAATAAGCGTCACCTTTTAGTAGACCTTTGAGATAACTAAGTTTCTGGCAGTCCGACATGGCTGCATTCTTATCCACAATTGTTTCGAATAAATCTTTGAAGGATTAAAACTCTTCGGATTTTTTACCATAGAAACACGGAATATCTAACGGGGGTAATTTGACATCTTTTTTTGGTACAGCTGCCATACTTGTCTCGCGTATGGATTCTAATAATTCTTTTTGATGGGTTGTGAATGACGCCATTGTTTCATTTAATTCATTTTTTAAACGAATTAACACAACACGTTTTAATTTTCTTTTTAAAATAGGGTGAATCCCAACCGTAACAATTGTATAAAATACGTACGCGTCACTTCATTCAATTTAATAAATCTTTTTGATTTTCTATTCGATTTTGATTAGAATCATGAACATAAATAATATTTACTTACTGAATTATTGAAGATAATTTATCGGCAAATTGATTTTTAGGTTAAATGATCTTCAATGGATATTCCAATATAATACATATGTGATAATTAACGCTATAACGTCACAAAAAAATCCAGAACAATATTAGTTTTTTTTAATCGGCAATGAATTATCGAAGACGATTTATTGGCAAAGTTATAGTGCAATGAATAATCCAATACACCGTGTGACGGTATTTTTAATCGGCTGGTTCAATTTGTTACTGCAAATATTCCCGGGTTTCGGCACCATTAAATATTAAGAAATAATTTTCAAATTTTGTTTTGTTTAGATATAAATTTTATTTTAATTTAGATATATTTTGATCTTTACTATTGTGATGTTCGACTCGTACTAAAATAATTTTATTTTCAATACTTCCGTCTGTCACCGATTTGCACCTTTTGACACCATACATTAGATGTCGCTTGTTAACATCTTCCACTCACATTCCATTCAGTGACACACGATTTATCTTCCACTCACATTCCCTTCACTGACATACAATTTTTTCTACCATTCTTAACACATTGTGCAACACCTCTCTTCTTCATTGTTCCTATATAACTACATATGAAAGAACGAGGGAGATAGGAGTAATGATTTTAATGATGGTAATTATTGCAGTATGCAAAAAAGATAGCTAAATATTATTTTTTTTTGTTATTATTGTGTTACGATTATGTTTAATTTAATAAATATTGGAATTAAAAATGGGTAGCGAAGGGCATTATTGTTAAAAGAATAGAGTTGAGCTATTAGAAAATCGCTATTAGAAGCTATTAGAAGAGCGACGTTGTGGTCAGATTGGCCGAGTTGTAAGATTGGTATGTATATAGGTATGTAGACCTGTAGAAAGAGAATTTTTAGATCCTATCATTTCTAAAAATTCCATTTTCTTTTTTATGATGTTTGTATATACTTGAAGTAGGTTAGAATACCCACTGCTAGTTGGAGAAACGTTGTGAAAGGAAGAACACACCAAGGAGACCTTGACGGAGTAAGATAAGATTTAAGTGTGTACTATAGAGAATACTATAGTGAGGCCTACATCGTGTAACTAAAATCAAGTCTAAAGGCCGATGCTGTTTGTTGAATAAACTGTCAATTTGGATGATATGTGGCATCAATAAAACTACTTAGTTTCCAACACCAGAAGATAAAATAGTTGGACACATGCCAAATAATAATGACGCGAAAAGATTTAGAATATCTTTCTGAAGACGAGCCCCCATAATATTAAAGTGATAAACAAAGGTATCAAGACATGATTTTATTTAAATGGATTTTAATTTTTTATTAGTTAGTATATATTGGAATATGCTATTTCTACTTTCAACCAGGATTCAGTAAAAATGATACCATCATAACCTATACAATATTTTTATAAAAATAATAAATTCTTTTTTATGCAAGGCTTCTAATGTTTTGATAGTGCAAATTGAGACGTTATCATTCCATATCGCAGCCCTACATTTTTTAGACAAGCATCAAACTCTTAGCCATTTTCATAAAGCAACAGGACCACGACCACTAACGTTTGCAAATTTGGTTGCATTAATAAACCTGCTGCCCATAACATCTATAAAACTGAATTTCGTATTGTTGCATTATCATTAGTGCCTCCAAAAGATCATTTCCGGAAAGATTGTTGAAATAAGTGTTATTCCAAAATATTCTTTTTATGAGAATTTTTAATAAATTAAAATTCATATAATTTAACTTAACTTCTTAAATTGAGGCATCACAATGAAGATGACAATGGTTTGTCCCATGGATTTTGCACTCTAGCAAAATTATATTACTCGGCATCACCAATCGGAATCAATAATTATTTAAAAAATGATATAGACACGTTGGAACACGTTTTAAACATAAAAATAAACAGCTATTATGTAGAAATGCCAATACGCTTGCGACAACTTTATAATTCTAATGACAAATTGTTGTATTTAAGGATTACTGTATTTTTTCATTCAACTAAAAATTATATTCTGATTTATATCATGTTTTCAGTATTACTCATATGTACGTGATATTACCGTTAAATAAAGACATTATATTTGTTTAATGATATTACCTTATATACCCAATTAAATTACATACCATTGTGCACTTAGAAAATCATATAAAAACCACTTGCTAGATTCCCATATTACATACATTCGTATCCAATTTATCTGTCTTATGGTTATGAAAATATTCTCTTGAAAATATTTCGAGAGCCAGAAGACAGAAACAAGTTAAATACACTTAACAGTATCGACATACACACACTTGCAAGCAAAAACTAATTTAATTTGTGTGCAGAAATAAAAGTTTTGCTAATGTGTGTCATATATAAAAACTTATAATTATTCAATTATATTGAAGCAAAACTTTGCTGCATCTTATCAACTTGAGAAAAATGTAAAGGAAACACAAAAAATTGTGTTGTAGTATTAATTTATTTTCACCATGAACAGTATAAAGAAAATTTTACAGTTTTTCTTTGTGTAAAGAAAATGTTACTTTAAAATATGATACTAGACTAAATAATTTTATTTTCTATATTAGTAACAAGAAGCAATCTTTATTTAATTAGACTATGCAATTAAGAACAATTACTAAAGGATGTTGTGTGGATGATCTGATTATTATAAGTTCTATACCTGAATTTTCTTCCTCAGTGGTGTATAGAACCAGATCGTTTTATGTTAAACCGGAGACTGACACTTTTCAAATAAAATATGTACTTAGACTGAACATGATTTTAAAGGGACTTACCACATGATTTAGCACATTGGGCTCTGTGGTTTGGGAGGCACATGTTTGTCTCGTAAAGCACATATAAACGAGCGTGGAATCTGTAGAATAGTCCTTTGGATCCTGGGAATAGTTGAGAATTAGCTTTCTGGAATTTGTGTAATTAATTTTGGTTCGATATTAGAACTATATACGACAACGAGATGCTCTGTTCCTGACATCCTTTAATTTTTTTTCGTAAAACACTATATGCAGTACAGACCTGTAAAATCCGATTATTATTTACTATAAATTAAACCAATCAATACATAAATAACCCCATTTCATAAAATATTCGTACATAACTTTATTAAATATTCCGTGCGGTTGATGTGGTTTTGCCCAACATCAACGATGAAATATTTCAAGTAAAATATTTTTACCCACTTGGTAACCAATTTAATATTTACTTATTACTTGATTAAACTAATCCTTAAATGTTAATGAACAAATTTTGGTTTTACCGTTACTAAACATATCCTTATTAAAATTTTAAAGTAGAAACTACCTTAATTATGTTAATTATTTACTAATTATGTCAACATGTTGAACTTTGAAAATATTTTAATGTTAGAATGTGCATGGCATTGTTTTATACTTTATCTGTTTGTACGCCGCAAGGCTTTTTAGACCTTTATCCAACTCGTTTATTTTGTTTAGTTGTAAAAACTAAAACCACAAAAATTACATGGAGAGTTTTGAAATTGAAACAACCTTTCAAAACATATTCTGATTTCAATTGTTTTAGGGATATATGATTCGAAATTAATTGTGTATGCAAGCAGATTTCTCGAATTTTTACTTTTGTTTTCAGGGCGGATTATAAAGGGTGTTTAAATTTGAGGTATTTTTTAAAATTTTAAATAAAAGACATAAGTTGTGTGAAATCTTTATTTATTTTTATAGGAAATCAAAGTACATATGGTTCCGGTTAATAATGAAATTTAATTTCGTTCAAGTGATCTCCTCCACTAGTTCGGCAGGCTATACCTATACCAATAACTTTTTCGCATAATGATGGTTCAATTATTAATATTTGAAGAGTTTAAGGATTATCCGCTTAGACTTTCCTCTTCAAGAACCCCATAAGAAGAAGTCCAATGGCCACATGATCTTGGTAGCCAATTCCTGACTACCTGTTCTTCGAGAAATTATTCGATTATTAAACTTTTCTTTCAAAAGATGGATTGATTTCGTTGCTGTGTGGCATATTCCACCTTTTGGTTGAAACCACATATTTTGCACAACAGTATTTTCCAATTGAGGTTTAATTTCTGTGCACCACGACGAATTGATAAAAATTATTTATCGTTAATATTACTTTTAGGAAAATTGGATAACTGTAGTGTGAAATAATTCCAGTGTCAGATAAGTGCCTGGTTATTAATGATAGATTAATTATTTCAGTATAGAAGGCTTTAACTGTAACAATAAAAAACTCGATAATTTATAATTATATAAATATTAATCATTTAAGCGTCGTGCTATTTATTTACATCGACAAGACAAATTTCGAGATTTATGACTTTTTCGAACTCCTTTTCGGTTGGGTTCTATATGCTTTAATCAACACAAGTCGAACCGAAATATAAATATTGTAGCTAAACAAAACCAGTTGTGGAATGTCATTGTATATTATTATAATTTTTTTAACTGCCCTTAGCTTTATTCTTGAATCTTTCCTGTCTAGGAAACTCACAAAATGTAATCAAATCTTACAAAATAATTAAATACAATTGATTAAGACTTGACCAATGTTAGATCTTAATATTAATATACACTTAGTAATTTACTTTAAATTAGCTAGCTAATTATCCAAAGGATGTTTTTTTAAGTCGCCAATATGTGAGCCTTTTTAAGATTTCACTGTCTGGTACTTTCTGCTGTATTGTTTGATCGCTATTGTTTCGATGCGTAGATCTCGAAGTAAATTTGTATTACGTACATACCAGGGTGCATTTACCAGTGCAAATACCATCTTAGTATTTTTGACTGCTTCATTCCAAGTTTATTATATTGGAAGCACAAGCGGATCCCAATAGTTGAAAGCCATATGTCCAAATAAGTTTAAGTACCATTTTATACAGCAAAACTCCAGGCTTTAGTTTAAATATTTGCCAATTAACCAGTTCATTTTGACACACCTTAACTTAATTGGTTGACATTTAGATTCTATATGTTTTTTCCAAGTGAGCCTTCTATCTAAATGTAGGCCGAGATATTTAACGTTTTGATTTTGTGGTAGCACGATATTATTTAATCTCACAGGCGGTCAGGCAAGTTTGCGGAGTGTGAATGTTATATGCGCTGATTTTCATTCGATGGCCCTAATTCTTCATTTAGCTATCCATTTTTCTACTTCATCTAAGTAATTAAAAACCTTCAGGAAAAGTGTATCAAACTAATAACGTATGCCCTGCTGCCGTTTTTGGATCTAATTTTTCCTTGATTATTTTTTAAATTTGGCGCCACTTGTTTTTAATTGGCTGGATTTTCGAAACTCCTGCATCATCAGATAACATTTGAGAGCTTCCAATTTGCTCGTTAGGTGTAAATACTCGACTAAGATGTTGACCAAATATGTTTGCTTTATCTGCATCACTTCTTGCCCAGATTCCAACAGAGAAAAGAACCGGTGGGTCTGATAGTGTTGATCATTACGTGTTTAGTTTACGTGTATGGCTTTCCACAGAGAGTAATCTGTTGCTTCAGTCGCTGTGACTCAATTGAGACAATGTTGAACCTGTTCATCACGTTCTTTTAACAAGGCATTTCTCAAATCTTTTATCGCTTTGTTTAGTTTTGATTTTAGAGTAGTTGATCTATGTAGTTGCCTCTGCCTGCGTAATGTTCGTTTTATCATTAAGAGCTGCTGAATATTTTGCGATGGTTTCTGCAAATTTATGTAAACTGAGCTACTGAGTGTAGCATCCGTTGCAGCTTATTTTAGTACATCAGTTAGGTTCAGTTTTATACTGCCGCATACATTTCATCTGGTTAATGTAAACTTGAATTTAGTCCAATTAGTATGTTGAATCGTTATAGGAATCTAGGTGATAATAGTTTTAGAACTTGCATGTTAAGTGTTATTATTATTGGTAATTGATCAGAAGACAGGTCGTAGCACGTTTCAGCCATTACCAGATATCTAGCAATTTTTTTTTGTTTCACAAAAGTCCAGTAAATCTGGAATTTTTCGCCTCTCAGTTGGCCAGTTGGTTGGGTGGCCAGCAAATATATGGTCCAGCTTTCATCTTGCATGTATTCCAATTTAATTTTTATTAAATTCTTGTACCCCGATTTTGTTCATTTCTTCATTCATTCTAACGCAAGAGAATTATTATTGTATGGTTCAATTTCATTTTAATTTGTCAATTTAATTCTCATGAAAATAACGCCTAAATGTTGTTTCAATAAAGCTTAAATGACGAAGCGGTTGAAATCGGGTTTCGCATTAATTTTTCCCAACGTCTTGATGTTACGATAGAAGGCTTATACATATACATACAAAATCAAAAATCAAATATTGTTTTGTATTTTCATTGAAAGAAAAATATTATAGACGGAACTATATTATTTTGATCGTAAATCGAACAGAAAATAAATTTATTTTTCAAAATGGTAAGTGTTCACAATTTTAAGTTTCAAAATCAAAAATCAAGTCATAAAATCAAGTTTCGAAATGTCATTATTCATCAACAAAAAAAGTAAACAGCATGCGTATAAACACAGCGCATGTACACTCACCCAAACACAATCTACAATCTACTTTTTAAAATGGTAAATGACAAATTATTTACAATTTTACAAAATTAAAAGCGACTTAAATTTACAATATAAATAATTATTTGGGTATTTAAAATCACAACTAAAATTTGAGATATGCACGAATTTTTCAAAAATGATTTACCGAAAAAACTAACAAAAAATGTAAACAACATACGCAAATACAGTGCGCATGTACAATACCATGAACACAGACTACAATATTAAAACGTTCAACAATTCGTACTCATGAGAATTAGAAAAAAACGAACAAAATCGGGGTACAGATGTACGTCACGAGATGTCTCATAATATTTAGAAAGAATCATCCTCAGCGAAAAAACTTGATCAGTAACTGCCCGATTCGGACTAAATCTCCTTTGGTAGTCCTACAAATTATTCCACCAGGTATGAGATTTTATCCAATATTATGTAAGATAATAATTTGTATGATGTGTAAAGGAGGGCAATGCCGCATTTTGAGCGATCTTGTTATTTAAGGACAGGGCACAACGTGGCCACTTTCCATTCATCAGGCATAAGATCGCCTTGCCATACTAATCGAACAAGTTCGAAAAGATAGTCCCACAAAGAATCCCCTCTGAATATCAAGAGCTCTGAATTAATGCAATCAACCCCAAGAGAACGGTTTCTTTTTAGTCTTTGCATGGTAAGTTTAAATTCTTCGTAAGATGGGCCCTCTATGCACATTTCCACAGTCTGTATTTGACTTTCAAATACATCATTTAACACTTGTTGAACATTCAGTAAACCTAAAAAATGCTACTTCCATATGTCGAGCACTGCATCGATGTTAACACGGAGGATTTCTACCTAGTTCCGAATGGTGATAGACCTAGGTCTGATGGTATGGTGCAGTCCGGTGACTCCTTTAAAGAAGTTATGTGAAGTGAGCTCACATAACTTGTGCACAATGGTAAATCGTATTCACGTTTCTTTGTAGGCTAGGTTCAATTGCTCGACAACAGGACGACACTCCTCACCAAACCAACAATTTTTGGGTTTAATTTAGTTTTCAATGCCTCCCATAGAGTGTTCACATCTTCAGAACGGAGGTTGATTACCATAATACTACTGCTAACAAGATTCTGATATTTTGCTTTCTCATCTTTGTTTAGCAGATCTTCAGATTTGAAACGTAAGTTTCAATTGATTCAAGTGACCAATTCATGATCACTGCCTTCAAATTGGGCAACGGACCGATTAGATCTCACATCTTGGATGACCCGAGACCTTTCTTGAGAAAATAACACATGGTCTATTTGACTTCGGAACATCTTTCGAGTGTGTGTCCATGTTTTTGATAACCAATTTTTTACTTCATTCTACTGTCATATAGAAGTTGGCTCTATACTACTACATAGGTCAGTCTTATCATCTTAAAATATCTAATATATATGCACACAACATTGCCACAACAATGATGTTTTCATATTAATTTTACGAGTTCAGCATTAACCCACTGTCGATTTGTTAAATTAACTTGACTCTTCGTCACAGTCGATTGTATTGAGAAACTATAAAACCGACTACTGCCCCGACGTTTGCATCGTAAACCGTGTCTGACAGGTACTAAATCAGTACAGATTAAGATACTTTATGCTGCACATTGAACACAAACCTGGTTGGTTTAAGATAGCCTTGAATAGTTTCATAATTCCACGAAACAATTTAATTTTCGTTCACCAGACTCCACTGTATCATTAGATTTAACTCAATAACATTCAGTACTAGAATAAATAAAAATCTCCCTGTTTCATATAATATTAAAAAAAATGGCAGATAAGAGTTCAGATGGCCATATTTCAAACAAATCTTTAACTCTGCTAACTAAACAATATTGTGTTTGTGATGAAAATTGTAATATCTTGAAAATACATCAACTTTTTAAAGTTCAAAGGGCATCTTTTAATCTGACTCTCGCAGCTGAATTCATTTGCATGACTTTTTGTTAATAATAAATTAATAAGTCTAATTATTAAAGTCTATTGGAGTAATCTTTATATCTCTAAATTGTAAATCAGTTCAAGAATACAAATATGCTAAACCTGTTATCATAACATGCTATAACAGTAAATTCCTTAACCCGAATTGATATGAACATTTTGTTTATAGAAAGTTTTATCATTAAAAACGCATTTTTCCATACGGTATCTGGTAAAACAGTATGCTTTGTCTTAACACCTCAATAACCGAAACAATATATAATTACCTTATGACTTAGTACAGACTTTAATCTGGCAATCCTTTGGCCTTTTTTATTCCTATCATAAATCATAATATGAATTCGTGTAAGGTTGTCTTAATCTTTCGATTATTTGGTCGAAATCCAGTACAAAAGGTCACACAGATTCCGACTTTGTGATTCCAAACGCACATAGTTGAGATTACAATCCTTAAACTTAAGACGCAAAATTGCTACTTCATGCCATAATTCATTATATTTTAAATTTTAAAAGTACGTTTTAATTCGATAAACCATTTCCCGTTAGGATCGCATAGTTAACTCAATCGATCAAACGATTGCACTATAAATACTAATATCTACCTAATTTTTACCAATATCAGTTAAATTTTCATATGCACAAGATGTCGTCATAATTCTCTGTATCTGTCTTAAAATGGTAAAATGTTGTACACTCAAAAACATCCATTTAAATACGGTAAACATAACCTCATACATATATGTATGTAATCTGTTGTTCTTGACAAGACAATTAAAAGCTTTCGTTTAACTTTTGGCGTTGTTCTAATTGAGATGTATATTGTATAACCATGAAAAATGAAAAAGAATTTTCTTAACATACGCGAAAACTTTTTAATACTTTTGGTTATACAAAGAAATAAGATGAAAATTTAGTAATAAACTGGCAACTTTTGCTTCCATACTCTTCTTTGTACTACAAACAGTATTTTTAAAGTTAAATGAGCAGGAGAGGTTAATGAAAACATTCAAACCATATATTAACGCCAAGCACGTACCTAAAAAGAAATGTAAATTAAGTCAAGTTATTAACCTCAAATTATCAATTGTATCGAATAAAAAAATAAACAAATCTGCCCTTGACATTTAATGTCAAACGCAGAATTCATTATCGTAATATTTGATTGCAACCAACTATTTGGTTGCAAGAAGTTAAGTCAAATATTTTTAGACGATTCGATAGTGTCGAATCGACACTATTAACCTTAGACGGAAGTAAGAAACCAAACAAAATAAAAAATTAGTCTTCGATTACCAATGAACATGTTTGTTTGAATAAATATTGTATTAGTAGTGATATTTATAATTTTGTTTATAATTTTAAAAGGTTCTGTTGTGTTTGAATTATGATAAATATTAGTGTCGCTATTATGGTTAGACATTTATTCTAAAAAACTTCTGTACAGTCCACGAAAATAAGTAATTAGCTGCACTACCATCTACAACTATGCTACAGTTAAAAAGATTTAAAAATGCTGTTATTGAATTCCAAGTCAAATCAAATTTAATTTGTGAATCAGAACATCTGTAAAATATTTTTTTTGTTTCTGAACCCTGCAGTCTTTTCTGGTGCCGAATCTCTCCCAACTCTTTCGCGGTTAATTTTTAAAGTCCTGCCTTACGCCGTCACCAACCAAATCGAGGATGCACGAATACATGTTCGATTTTTAATCTATCTGCACATTGCATTGCTCCAGCCAGCGTGTACAGACATGGACGATAGTTCGGCCCATGGATTCTGCACTCTAACAGGGGGTTTTAGTTGTGTTCATCGTCATCACCGATCGTAATCAGGTGATGAAAAATACCTTTTGCAACCCTCCCCCGTTGGTATTCGAACCCGGTACCTCCCTTCCCAAACACTGCAGCTTTAACCACTACGCGAATTGCTCGGTATCTGTAAAACAGCAAAATAATAATTATTAATAATTTAAAAAAAAGGATTTTTGCCATTCCTGGTCCGTACCTTATTTCATCGGTAAGACTAATCGTTGTCTATCCCCATCAACTACTGTTGCCGAAAACAACCTCTGCGCCTGCAAAATGATGGCTTTTATCTTAAAGGTCGCACCTCTCCTCTTAATCAGATTTGATTTTCATCAAATTCCTGATCTCATAGTTGAAGAATACTCTGTAAGACGGTAAGTATCGCCATCGACGCGTTTGGGGCCATATATCATGCGCATGACTTTTATCTTAAATGGCATCAATCATTTCTAATATACTCATCATTCAGGGTCTAATTGTGACTCCTAAACATGATAACGGATATGATCAGTGACTTGCAAAGTATTTTGGTAGCTTGTGACATGGGGCATACAAAACTCAATTGTGATAAAACGCCATGCTCTTATTTAAATCTTTTACAACTCATGGAAGTGCCTCCGGTCGCAAGCTTAAAATATAGCATAACAATAAAAACTGAGAAAGTTAGTTATAAAATTGACAATTATTTTTGAGGTTATAAACGTAACTAAAACCAGATGACTAAATGATAAATCAGCTAAATGATAAATCTAAAGCATTTTGAT
The DNA here is from genome assembly GCA_963556175.1 of Tipula confusa. Taxonomy (NCBI): domain Eukaryota; kingdom Metazoa; phylum Arthropoda; class Insecta; order Diptera; family Tipulidae; genus Tipula; species Tipula confusa. The sequence continues at coordinate 118,294,092 of OY744476.1, forward strand.
TTATACTTCTTCCAAGCTTTATGATAAACCCAAACAGTCAGATACAACCAACGCAGCACAACCAATTTCCCACTAATAGTCCAACCAATAGTGTATTCGATGACCCAAGCTTCTAACTACGTGATTAATTCAAAAAGCCTCATACAAATTTGGGATTATTAATCAAATACAAATACAATAAAAATAAACTTAACTACTACACCGTTAAAAATTTCTTTAGATTTTGCAGCTACCTATACGAATGGTGTCTATCCAGTTGCCTGAACTAATTTATGTAATAAGTTGTACGGCAAACTAAATTGTAAAGGAATAAATTAAACATCCACTATCAAACATTATTTGCTTTGAAGCCATATTGAGCGAGAGATTTATTTCAATTGTTGCTTTGTACAACTGTTAATGAATTTGTATTTTGTTTTAGTGCTGTGCATAATTCTTCGAAATATAATATAAAGCCGATTTAGTTATATGTAAGAGCATAATGATGAATATAATCTTTAATTATGTTTTTTATAAGACTTTATATGGTTTCATAAAGATTTTGATGAATAATTAAATCCGTTTTACTTTCACAACATAATTAATTGGATTAAAACTTAAATATTCATAAAAAATGTATTTTGTACCGTTTTTTTTTGTTTAATAACCGATTTACATTCAACAAATTTTTCATCTTGAAAAAAACCGAGACACTAGATTGAAAAATTATTCAAGCCAAACCGAGAAAAAATTTCTTCTTGTAAAAATAAAAAGATGAAACCCGAGATCCAAACCTAAAAACTGTTATAAAAAAGATGATCTGGATTTTTACAAGATGAAAAGATTTATCTTTTTGTAACAAAACATATAAAAAGATGACATGTATAAAATTAGTTTGATATATTATTCCTTGGTTACTCACACAAATAAACATCAAATGTTATTGCAATTTTTGTGTTTATTTCAATTTTACTAAATTGATTTCAAGATCATCTTCTTCTTCAAAATTTATTTAATATAAATCGGCTATAAAATTGTTTAAAATGTTCCCGCTTTATATTTTTGCTTCGAAATGTTCAACGATTATGAACCAAATAATGGTACTCAATGTAAAATCTTTTCTCTTCTCTTCTCTCTTATATCTCTACTCTGAAGAGCCCACTGAAACGTTTTTGATTTTTGATTTAGTAGACTGTCGTTCATTTATTTGGTCCCAAACCCTTTGTATTACAAACCGTCTTCTAACTTTCGTTGACACAGACAAACAAAACCTATATGAAAAATTATGTGTAGTAGTGCTATAGAAATCAAAGCCGTCTTTAATCCCAGACAGGAAGCCCAAATGTACATATGTAAACTGTAACGAAATGAGAAAAATGTAACCTATTGAATGTATTTGTGAAATTATGTCGTCGTTTATATACGATTGTGAATACAGTGTAGAAAAAAAACAGCAAACTAAAGAGGAATTTAAAAAAAATTAGCGAACTTGTAATTTTTTTTTTATTTTATTTCAACTGTATTGAAACAAAATTAAAAAAATGTTTCATATAGATTTTTGTTGCACTAATACAGTCAACAGGTTACATTTTTAAAATGGTATCTGCGTACGACGAAAACATGCAGGCTTTTTAAAAGAAATTAAAGATGGCTTTGATCAAAATCCTTATAAAAAAAATGATTTTTTTTTCTCATTTTTTCTGTTTCTATATTATGCGAATGTTTAATTTATTTTATACTATATTTTACACATTTTTTACTCACAATACATTCTTATGTTCACGTGACTAGAATAGCCTTAGTATGAAATAAATACAGCTTGTAATAAATAGGGTTTTGATTTGATCTTATAATCATTCATTCAACAGTTAATTGTAAAAATTGCCTGTACCTCAAAGTCTATAACCATAATAAAGCATTTGACACTATTACTGTCATTTTATAAAAAATCACAAGTATTCCTAGTTATTTGAAAGCAGCAAACCTCAACACCAGATCTAGGTCACGAAATGTTTTGTAATATATTGGAAAAAACCAAACTCATCATAAAATCTTGATCGGCTGACCGATTCAGATATTTTATTCTTCTGATTCAGATATTACATGTAATTCTTTTTGCTAAAACAATAATTATCTTAAAGACTGTAATTTGTAGGCCGTACCAAGAAAAGCTGTGGCCTGTGGTAATTTTTGCAATTTGTCACTTTCACAAAATCTCTCTTCCGAATTTCCTTTTTTTTTTTTTAATTTATCCTATAAGATAAATCCCAGTGAATATTTATTTGATTGATTGATTGATTGATTGATTAGAGTGTACGGCCAAGGATGAACCAGGAACTCCCGGAATGCCGGGCACCACCGAACGCCCGTGTTACATATAACAAAATCGAAGGAATGGAAGGAATGTTAGTTGTGACAGACTCGACCCGGTTACTGACACCTAAGCGATCGATAGTTAGTATTTTTGTGGTGTAAGGAAGGGAAAGGTTTGTTAGCAATGACATAATTGGTCCGGTTACTCGGTAGCCAATATTCAAACTACTGTTAGCACAAGACAATCACAATTTAAATTAACTACTCTGCTTTTTCCTGTCGTCTCGTATCAGCAACATTAATATCAGCACCACCACTATTCAACTGTAATTTGCAAAGGTTCCTTGAAAACAAAATCTATTAAAGAATTAATTGCTCTTAGTCATAGGCTATATTAAATTGAATTACTTTTCATCTGCCATTATAAATTAATTAATCCAAAATATAATAATATAATTAATATAATAATATAATTTCTGCAAGCCGCAGGCTAAAATAAACTGGTTTAGTTTTCTCCTAAAAGTACAAACTTATAAATTTATTCCCTAACAATATATTAATATGAAAATATTAAAAAACAAAATTTAAGAAATATAAATATATAAAATACAACAATCCAACAAGCATTAGTTTTCGACGACAATTTACAAATTAAATATTTTAACTCCATGCTGCTATAATTTATTAAGTGAGCTCCTATTTATATTCACTTAACTAGAAATAATATTACCGAAATAAATTTAAATAAGACAATTAAACGCTCGAATTCCAAAATACCTGTGGATATTTATCATATAAAAAATAAATTAAAGTTAGAAATAAAAAATAAATAAAATAAAAGATGGCGACAACTGAGTAAACGTGGCAATAGAGTCTCTTAAAGACATAATTACCAAATATTATATTTATTGAAATGGCTGACATAGAAGTAAAATTTGTTGGTTTTGCAAATAAATTTAGGACTGATTTACTACTGTGTCCAGATAATCACATAAAATAGTTTTCAAATGAATAAAATAACCTGTTAAATGTATTTTTGAGATTATATAAAAAATAACAAAACAGCAAACTAAAGAGAAAATAAAAAATAAAAAAATGAGCGAACTTGAAATTTTTTTTTATTTCAACTGTTAGTTTATATTTGGGAAATAGAGAAGAAAAAATAATACGCTCTCACTACGAGTGTTATCAACAGTATTAAAGGCCAGAGTTGACACTTACTGAGTGTCTTTTCACAACGAACGGTTTTACGACACAATTAATTGGTCATGCCGTTAAGGCCAGCGGCGGGGACCGTACTCGCGACCGCAGTGTCTTTAAGCCAACACCGTAACCATCACTATACGACCGGTGACTATGAGTGTTATAATATGCTCAAATTTATATGACGTTATGGTAGTGTGAGTTATTTAAAACTATTCAAATAACAATTTTTTCATATGTATGTTTGCCGCACTAATACAGTCAATAGATTATATTTTTAATATGGTATCTGCGTACGGTGGGAACATAAAGGCTTCTTAAAAGAGATTGAAGGCAGTTTTGCTATATTCGCTATCATTATACCGACACTTACAATACGAACGCATTATGAAAATATGATACATTAGTATGCAATGAATACGGCTTGTATAAATAGAGAAGGTTTTGATATGGATATCAAATTTTTCTAGCACACTAAAAAAACATTATCTTTTTCGCTCCTTTTGGATTTTCTATTTTGTTTCTCTTTTTGGTTATTCCAGTAATCAGATCTGAAAAGTGTATTTTGAATATGAAAAGTAAACTTAAGTTTTAAAAGTAAATAAACAAATTTAATACGCTGGTCAGCTTAAAAACAGAATTTAAGTCAATAGCTTGGACTAGGAGAAAATAACATTTGATCTTATAGTTATAGGCACACCGAATATTAATAGTGATATTGAGAACGAAATTATTCAAATTTTTCGCACTAAATCATCAAAATACATTTTTATCATTATGAAGATCTTAAAATCAACGTGTTCTCTTAAAAGTCAATTGTGAATCATTTAAAAAGTGTACTTAAATCACAGGACCTGTCGTCCTGAGCGTGTTAACAAGTACAGTTACAGGCATGTTAATTTGAGATCAATAAATTCTAAATGTTAAAATATGCTCAAAATATCGATTGCAAAATAAGAATTTTTAATAAACTTATTTTGCAGTTATTTGACAACCATGTTAATTTAAAAACATATAAAAAAAGAATTAAAATATCACCAGAATGGTTTAACCGTAGTATTAAAAAGGCTATTGCTGTCAAATAGTTGTTTTATGTTGTAAGGAAGGCAAATAGATGTAATTTAAATCGTCAGAGTTTTCCAGGTATACACGGGAAACAAAAAAAATTAAATACTTCACTAAATCTGCCATTTTCAGCTGAGGAGGTAAATACATTTTTTACTAAAATAAGTTTATCTTAATATTATCATATTGTTAACTCTTTGGATAATGTGGCGTCCCACAAAAAAAAATTAATTTTTTATATAATATATTTAGTGAAACTATTGTTGATCGGGCCTTAAAATGCATTAAATGAAATGCAAGTGGTAATGTTGAAATATCATCAAAATGTATAAAATTACTGGTTTTATAAGCGGACATCTTTAATTTTTGTTTTTCTAAACCCAACCCAATCGGAAATCTCTCAAGTTGTTCAAATACTTCGAAATTATGGGAAATTATTATATAGTTTCCTTCTTGAGAAACATAATAATGTTACGTTTTAGCCTATTCCTGGTTCATATCAGCGGATTGTATCAAGTCCACAATCAAGTAAACAGCACTTCACAAATAAACACACAATACAGAACAGTTTCTATTCCAATCACTGTTTACTTTCCAACACAATAATTTTCGCAAAAAAACACAATTATTCTTTATTTATAACACTAAACAATTCTTTATTTTAACAACAATAATTAACAGTAATGTCACTTCGCTTTTCATTTATTTTCTATTTACTCAATTTGCTAGTACTAATACTACTTCATAGATGTCCCTAGGTTTGACTCTAGAGAAATCGTAACAATATGCCAGATACATTTCAGTCGGGGCTTACAGCTGAGCATGGTTCAGTTACAGCACTATTAAAGATTACGGATGATTTATATTCTACCATATGGATAATAACTGTTCAATACTCGTTATTATTGGATTTAACCAAAGCCTTCGATATGGTTACTGGTAATATTTTATTACACAAACTAAAAGAAATTTTGCACCTAATGCAATTAAAATGCTTAAAAATAATCTGAACGGTCGCAATTAGTATGTAAAATACAATGGTTAAATATCAAAAAGCAAAAAAACTACGTGTGGTGTTCCGCAAGATTCTGCAATGATCTTCAGACATATATTGGTGTTTCCGTCGAAGATATTACATATTATATGGTGTTTGGTGTACAAGACATGTTTGGAGTAATAGGAATAAGCACAAAAATTAATGCCTCGAAACACAAGCTCTTCTAATCCATAAGGGTAGTATATAAAGTAACAGCACACCAGTAATAATAAGTAATAAAGAGATAACTTATGTTAACAAAATTCGTAATTTGGAAATATTGCTTAATTCGACTCTTACGCGGGATAATCACGTAAGTTCGATTTGCTGTAGTATATAATATACGGCTGTAAAAGATTGTCCAAATTTAAATGTTCTACATTGTTCTTCTTTGTCCTATTTTTCAAATGTCATATGCAAATCTTATTATGTCTGCTTTATGTCTAGCTAAGAGTTATGAACTTACTAAAAGGTTACAGTTCAAAACAATTTTTTTTAATTACATCGCTAATCAATAGGGCTTTTTACCTATATACAATAACGGTAAACAGTTACCAAATTTATCTATACAACGATAATTGGTCCATTCAGAGAAAAAATACGTGGTGAGAGTCAACTTTTGAAAACTTTTGAGATACAGGGTGTTTTAAAAATTTGGTTCAGAAAGAAGTAGACACAAATATTAAACTATAACTTTTAAAATATTAAATGGAGAGAAAACAACATAACCTCATTTGACTGGTAATTGTATAGGCTATTTTAAAACCCAAAGGGTCATTTTACATCTACATCCGTTTGAGAGCTAAAATTAAGCTTATAATAAAAAATAATATTTTTTTTTCTCAAAACAAAACCGTTAATTTTTTTTTCTCAAAACAAAACCGTTAATTTTTTTTTCTTAATTTTAATTCGCAATGATACTTTTTACAATATCCTAATATGTACATTATTTGTAGTGAGATGTTGTATTGTTAAAATTGTGACACTTTTTTTTATCAGAAAAACAGTAAGCGATGATATCAACTTTTTTGTTTAAATATTGAAAAAACAAAAATTCAATATTTTCATTAGTTTTGAGAAATTGTCTAGTGTTGTGTCAGTGTTGTGAATCAAAAATTCTAAATAATTAAAAAATTATAATATTATGATTGCACTGTTCTCAGGTGACATCCACCATAGATATTCATTTTGTTTACGGATTTTGCGATGACAATGCTAGCAATGACTATCAATACAGATTCCAAATGCTTCGCGTTCCTTTACGCAAGGGTACATTTATTATTCATAAAAACTGCAAAATAATATCGTTACAACATCCAATATTCAGTCTCTTCAAATCATTGGATATCGACGAAGAAATAATTATTAACAACAACAAATTCATCTACATTAGCAAAAGGAGACTCGCCTTACAATTGAACGTTTCTCGCTTCCGAATTCATCAAGTATATCACAAGAAGCATTTTCATCCATACCATACAACCCTTTCATAGTTCATAAACCACAATCGATAGTCCACCAAAAAAAATTGGGGTTTTGTAATTGATTGATTGTATTTTAACAATGGTAGTATTCAGGAAGTCGATTTCAAATATCACACACGAATCGATTCTTAATATTTGTTAAAGTCTATCAACTACCAACTCAGAGGAGATTAACTATAGTAAATATTAATACCATCACTTTTCGTACCTTCATGCTTATACTTAGCCATGCAAAGCCATGCACCTAAAACGTCATAGGTCCTGACAATTCATCTGGTGATTATAAGGATAGTACTTAAACTTTATTTAGGATGAAGACTGATAAAACCAAATTATTAAAATGATTAAGTCAGACCATTGTTACTTGATATATTTGGGAAAAACACATCTATGTCAACAAAACTATAAGCATACACAACATCTTGTTTAAATCTGATTTAAACCAGCCCATAAAGGATGTTACGGCTTTAGAAATATACAGAAAAAAGTTTATAGCTCAACAAAAAAATAAAACAAAGCTATAGAAAAAGCTCATCATTAACAAACCATATACACACAATTTATTTACCTTTTTACATTTTCACAAAGATTAATTCAAAGTTCATTAATTTACTTTTCTTCTAGTTTTTATTTTTATTTTTTTTATGTTGATTGACCTTTTTACAGTTGTTGTTTATAAGAAAAGTTTTTTTTTTAACATTCAAAAAGCTCCTCTAAATAGTAGATTTATCATCACTTTTTGTTGGCTTTGTACTCTCGGATTTTACAAAAAAGATTCACTAATATAATTTTTTGTTTTTGTTTATTTCGAAGCTTAATGTTTCGAAACAAAAAAACAGCAAAAAAAATAATTCTGGAATATGGGGATAAATAAATTTTCTTCTAGATTATGTTTTCTTGTCGGTCTTCTGCGGCGTGTGTTCTTCTGTACTTATATTTATCTAAAATATTAAAAAAATAAAAAATTTCGTATTTGACAAGGTGATCTGGGTCACAATAAATGTAATGGATATAATAATGAAAATGTTCAACATAAATACATAATACAACAACATTATTTTGGTGTTTACGACCAATATACATATACACGTAAGCCATCAAAAAGAAAAGGGATACCTTACATAAATTAACAACGACTCATGCTCCCTACTAAAACGATAATAACAACAGGTGGGTGGACTATAAATCGATTTATACTTGGATTAGGTAATTTAGAATAGAGCTTGAACTATTTTGATGGTTATGTTTTAATGTTTAGGAAACAGAGTGCTATAGATTCTCATTTTTCAACAAGTTAACTTTTATATTGTTGTAGAATACATTTTTTACTTAATCAAAGGTTCTCCATTAAGGGTGTAATCCAGCATTTTATCAGTAATTACCCTAAGACATCTTGCGAATAGTAGCCGGTCTCCTAATAAATTATTTGAGAATAATCAATCTCATCCATATTAAAAAGAAAGAGATTCGGTTAACAATTTCTACGCTATATATCACGGAGCGAATATTGATAATTGTCACAAATTGCAATTGTCACTAGCCAGTGAATTCTCTACAGATTACCGGAGGTACATAAAATGATACTTTAATCAGCGACATTTGATTGAGACAGGAATATGACGAAAACGAATCGTGGGCATCAAATTTAAGAAGATCTGATGGATAAATATATTGCGTTGGACAAAAAATAAAGTAGCATATACAGCGGATATAGAACAAATGTACCGACAAATAAAGGTACATTCCGATAATCAACAGTACCAAAAACTATTTTAGAGAATATTCCTCGAATAATCAGATGTTATCTGCACTATATCTGACCATTAAGAAGTTGCAACAGCTGGCGTCCAATGTGTCAAAACGCATCCCTAGTATAGCAAAAATAATTATATAAGCAGTTTCTATATAGATGATTTATTGTCCAGGAAGGAACAACCTGGAGGATGCCAAACCTAATAGAAGTCAAAATCTTAATACACACCCTTTGGATCTCCAGCGTAACCTGGGGTCAAAACATGCCAGAAGACATCGAAAACAAAGCCCAAAATTATTAAATCTTTTTTCGAAACTAGCAGAGATTAAAATTTCAACGTTGATCAATTTTAACTGAACTATCATAGAAAAACTACATGGGCTCTTCCATGATTGGACCATCAAATACGGCAACATTATCAAACTCAAAAACATGCGTGGCACCAGTAGCAACCAAGAAAACTACTGGGAAAGGAAAATCTCTGAATAAAGTGTTTAGCAGCAGAGAATGTTTAGCATCAAGAATCATTAAGCTCTGACAGTTTCTGCCACATTTGTGACCAACTGAGTATGCAGATTATGAGTACCACCGATCAAGGGTGGAACTTAGAGTCATATGTATTCCAAGAGTTTAATCCAACCCTCAACATCAGGAAAACAAGAACTTCACCATTGCACCCACAGTCAAACGGAATTGAAAAATGTTTCCCGTTAGTAAGAAAAATATAGCGAAGGCCAGCGATTCAATGAAGACAAAGTTCAATATTTTAGTCTTTAACATAGCGCTAGAAGCAATAGCTAGACACTTTTTGGTTTTTGACAGCAAACGGCTGTTAATTGACTCAAGATCATTATTCTCAATTTATTTCTTCACTAAGCTTGAATAGACAAATTTTAAGTATTATCACAGCAACATATTTAAGTTCGTACTCCCCCTTTTGGAAATCTCTAAGCACAGTAAAAGAATACGGAAGAAAATTGGATTTTTTTTTCTTTGATTTTTAATTAAAATTAAAGCTTTCAAGCATTATAAGAAGATAAAAAATTTATTTTTAACATAGCAAATTTGTTTGATATTACCCCCTTTGACATTTGTTTTAATTTAAAGATAGGAAACGTTCGCTCCAATGAACCTCACCTCTACATTTATAATTATAGTTTCTCGGAGACCAAAAACCATTGCGTTTTGGAAATTGTATCTTAGCCATGCAAAGATTTTGGTGAGAGCTAATATACGAGGCCCTATATATACGAGGCTATTATGTATAGAGTTATTAATCTTCGTATTAGATTCCTTCTAGTGCTCACTCCATCTAGTGGTAAAAATATCTATTTATCCATGCTACATTTAACCAAGCGGCTAGCCAAATGGAATGAATGATTATTCATGATGAAAGGGCAACCTACCAAATTTTCACAAAAAATATCGCAACATATAAATGGCAGTACTTTTGTCGCAATCTAATAATATCGCAATCAAAAATAATGCAGCACCAATCTAATTTGCTTACACCAAAATTGACAAAGAAATATTTAGTCATATGTTTCCGCATGCTACTATCATCGCAAATAAAAACATCTGCAAACATATCGGAAACAAATATTTCGTTACAAAATTTAATTGCTTTCTTTATAAATTTTACAGTTAAGTCAGTCATAAAGATAATATAAACGTAAATTTTATTTTAATGAACTTATTATTAATTACTTTTTGTCAGGAGCTGCGAAACCACAAAAAAGTAGTTTTGTCTTATATTTACAAATAAAAAATATTGGAGATGTCATCAAAAATGCGCCTTTTCGATGACTTTTTCAAAAGTGTAAACGATGTGGATTTCGTGCAGCATATACTTTAATCGTCATCCGATGTTCATTTTGTCGATATTCACCGTAGATCATCATCATCAAGAAGCTTTCGTTTTCCTCGTTATTGGACAACATGACAACAAAATTTTTTTTACTGATAAATGTAATCTTATCACAATTAGAACTGAAGACTAATAATGCATTTATTTTTTTATTATTATAGTAATAAAATAAAAAATTGAATAACAAATCAAAGAACTATTGATGTTATCTAATTTTATTTGTTCTTACAATGAATCACTGTAGAACTTTGCGAAAATTTGTTGGCATTAGTGAATATCAATTTTTGCTCATATCTCTGAAATCATACACTTTACAAAAATTTTGTGTGACTAAGAAGTTTCAAAAGTTTTTAAAACAAAACCTAACATTGACCTGTATCTCAGAAACTAATAATTTTCAAGGTCCTTCAATCCTTAATAAATTTTATTTGAGCGCAAAAAAATGATTGAATTTTTTAATCTTATAATTCGTTCAAAAAAAAAATCTTATTTTTTATTTAAAAATATAAGATTTTTTTTTCCGCGATATTTGTGGTTTGCGATGTTTCTGTCAGCGGAATTATTTTTTGCGTCTTTAGATACTGTGATTTTATTAACATTTGATGAAAAGGCATTCGACATTTTTGCTATTCGATTATTTTGCCTGCTATAATTTGACTGCGAAATTTTGGTTTGCGTAAATACGGTAGGGAGCCGATGAACAAATTATAAGATTAAAAAATTCATTACCGGAAGCATAAGAAAAAAAAATATTTGTCGTGAGTTTGCTGAGGAAATTGTGTTAGATATACTAGCTCTATTAAACCAAAATATTGCAAAAGATAGAGGAATATCTCAAACAGCCGCATGTCTGCGTTTTGAGAGAAAATAAATTCCATGCGTACCACATATCATTGCTGCAAGAGTTATGTGCAAATGATTTTAGAGCAAGATCACAATTTTGTCATTGGGCGAAACAAGAAACTGATTAAAATCCAAATTTCTTTCATGTCCTTTGGATAGACAAGGCGACATTTAAGATTAACGGTAATGTGAATAGGTATAATTTACATTATTAAAGTTCCAATTCACATTGGATGCGTTCCATTGACCATCAACAGCTTTGGAGTGTAAATGCTTGGGCTGGAATAGTTGGATCTCGCCTAAACGGACCTTTTTTATGAAAAAAACGACACAAAAATTTGTGAATTTTTTAGAAGAAGATTTTTGCAATTGGAAGACATTCCACTGCAAGAAAGACAGGAATTTTGGCTTCATTTGGATGATGCACTTACCCAGTTTGGTACAGCTTCCCAACAACAATTTTATTTTAATAAAAGCGTAAAATGGCCCACTTTCTTTTCTAGCATGATCACCCGATTTAACATAATAATAATTTATAATCATCATCATGGAGATCTCTTATAAGAGGCCAGGAATTGAGTAGACCCCTATTACTTTAATCATGATAAGGAAGACCTCAGAGGGGAAAATGGATTATCCAATCACGCAGCGAAGGAGATATTTAGTAGATTTTACTACAACAATTTGACTATAGTTTCGCAATGACAACATGATTGGTTGGCAGAAATATCGGAGGTTTCATATCAGAAAACAATTTATCAAAAAGGAAAGGAATCTGTGCAAATTTCATTCTTGATCTAACTCGTAATAATTCATGATGTAAATAGAGATTTAATTTCACTTGCCTAAATATTTTCTTGTAAATTTCGGAAATTAACGTTTCAGCTTGATGTATTTCATTAGCTTGTAGCTAATCTAATGTACGTTGATGATGCTATAATTTTACCTCTCTGATGAATATATACAACAGGTTACTCCATCTTTCACTGTAGATTATCAATAATTGGTTTATCCACGCAAGGTTATGATAGATATAATTCTTAAATATTCTCGTTGCTGAAGAATACTAACTGAGCTTTTAATAACTAACCTTGACATTTTTTTTTGTTTTTGAACCCTGCAATCTTTTCTGGGGCCGAAGCTCTCCCAACTCTTTCGCGGTTAATTTTTAACGTCCTACCTTACTCCGCCATCAGCCAAATCGAGGACGTACGAATACAGGTTCGATTTTAACTCCATCTGCACATTGCATTGCTCACGTCAGCCTGTACTGACATGGACGATGGTTCGGCCCATGAATTCTGCACTCCAACAGGGGGTCGTAGTTTTGTTCTTCGTCATCATCGATCGTAATCAGGATGAAAAATCCATTTTGAAACCCTTCCCCATTGTGATTCGAACCCGGTACCTCCCGTCCCAAACACCATAGCTTTAAATACTGTGCCAATTGCTCGGTTATCTGGACATTTATAGGCGTAGTTAAGAACAAATTCTTAACCATTACATCAACATTTATTTTTTACTAATTCTTGCGATAATATGCCTCGCGTTGTGCAATCAGCGAGGTTTTCCTTCGTTGACACATGATTACATTGGTTACGGTAAAAGTAAGAATTTTAGACGTACGATTAGCTGAAAAAAGAAACTAGGGAAAAGAAATTGTCTTGCAGGATCTTACTTTATACCGAGCACAGATAAGAAATGGGATTCGTCAGTCATTTCCCACGACGAAAGCTCTCCATTTTCTGGTGAAATATTTTTTAATAATGCGGGATTGCCTGATTATCACTTCATTAGGCTCATCCCACCTAATTTATGCAATTAGATAATATTTTCTGTAGCTCATGGTTGCGTGTAGCGAATCCCCGCCAGACTTCGGGTCGTCCATGAAACAATTTAGAAGCAAACTTCTGAACATGGAAATGGAGTGTTTCCGTAGCTAAATAGAGAGTGGCATAGGTTATAGTAAATCACCGAAAATGTTAAATTCTTGACTCGGGACGTCCATGCTAAAGAATCCTTTGGTATTATTTATCATTTTAGATGAATAATGAAATCTTATAGGTAATACAATTGAACTGTCTTGAATAGTAGAGCCTACTAGAAGATTTGAAATTAATGACTATCCTGATGCATTTTTTGGTGACACTTCGAAAACTACACGGATCTTTCTGGTAATTCTACAGATTTAAAACACCGAATGGGGAGGCATATTATTAATTTGGGTGATGGTTTGGTAAAGACTCGTTCGAGGACAACTTCTTTATGGCTTAGCCTACAAAATATACTCTACTTTAAGTAAACTTTTAGAACTTAATTATTTCTTGAGTGAATTGAGTCTACATGATGCTTGTGAGAAGCTTCCACCTAAGTTTGGTGAGTATTGCTTAATTTTTCATTGGTATGCATACACGGTTACTGACACATGTGACGTTTTCATGGAAAATTTCAAAACAAATTTAGCTTCGTCATCGATGGCGTTTTATTGGAGCAATTTTTCAATACTTGACCAATCAAGCATTGAAATAGGAAACTCAATCGGTAGAATCGGTAATTTGGAAAAATAGAAAAGGTATAACACATGCTTGTAAGCTAACAATAAAATCATAGTCTACGCAATATATGACTCTTAAGTTAGATAGTACTTTAGATAATCCAGCTTGAAATTCATGTATCTATTGATATAGATGCCTTTAGTCGAGCATTTTCTAGATAGTTAAGACAGGTTTATGTGATAAAGAAAGAGTTGAACCGGAATCTAGAAGCACTTAAAATGTTAGCCAATTTCCAAAGTAATCTTCAATTTCTATTACGGCCGTTGGTATAAACTATTGATAGATTAGCAGTTGAATATTTTATTTAACACAAATAATAAGCAACATGGCTCAAGATTACTCAGTACAATAGTCAGCAACAAGTAAGAGAAAGGAACAAAAGAAAATAAACGGATACGTCATGCAGATGTCAGACGTCACAGTCAACTACGTTAGCTTAGTGTTACCACATTATCACATCATGCAAATACAACGCATGTCTGTTTCATACATCTCCAGTTGACCGTTCCTCCAAACAAAATAAATAGCCCAAATTGCATTTTCTGTCGTTTCGATTTTCTACCCAATTGGCATCAGCATAGCCTAGCAGCAGCTAACTTGTGTTTCCCCCTAGTCTGAGTTTAAAATCGATTGCGCCCTTGAGATATTTTAAAACACTTTTACCTCCATCGAGTCAGTTTGTGTTGGTATTTCGACCTTTTGTGCTAAAATATCAACACCTGCCGAAATATCTGTGCTGAAATTAACAAAAATACCGGGTGATTTTTTTAAGCTGAAACTTTTAAATATCTCCTCCTCTCCTTCTTCTAGGTGACACAGGGGGTAACTTTGAAATTAAAATAGTAACCCCAATTTTTTATTGCGAAATTGGCATCCTCAGCTAAAAATAAGTACGTAAATTAGTTAATTTTCTTTGAAATCGGCTAACCGGAAGTGGCTGCTTCCATAGGTTTTTCAAGTTTTGTAAATATTTAAAAAGGACAGCACTCAGGAGAAAACTGTTAAGTTCAAAAATGTTGCATTAAATAATAACAAAAAAACGTTAAAAAAAATTCAAAAATAAAAAAAATTTAAGAAAAAATTCAAATTCTGCCACTTCCGGTTAGCCGATTTTCACCAAAGTTATGTAACCTAGGTACTTATTTTTAGCCGGAAAACCCGAATCTGCAATAAAAAATATGGGTTCCTATTTTAATTTCAAAATTTTCCCCTGGCCCACCTACAAAGAGGGGAAAGGACTAATTTTAGCATCAATATATTTCCCCCGCGGAATGATTAAATTTTGATCTGGGATATTTTATTCGTAGACTACTTATTTTCCGAGATATTTGAAAGTTTCAGCTTAAAAAATCACCCAGTATATAGCAGGCTTCCAATGAGTTTTCTGTAGCTGTTGCTGATCAGAAGAGCTTCCGATATATCTGCTTTTATTAAGTACCTTACTCCAAGTCGAATATTTGAGATCTTGACATCGGTCATGCCAAATTCAGCAATCACTTTGTTGATATAGGTTGATATAGGTATAATTTCCACTTGCTGATATATTTATTTATAAACCTAGGTACTTTTTAATTGGTCCCAAGTTCTGAATCTTGACCTTTGTTTTGATTGCATTTTCTGTTTTTTTAATCATTGATGTGTTGTGACTGGCGACCACAAGATCGTCAACATAAACAAGTATGCAACAAACTCCATTCTCATCTCTTTCTATGCACACACATGTATCGGACTTACTTTGAATAAATCCAAATGTTATAAGGACGTCATGTAAAGCTTGGTTCCAGTACCTAGCTGATTGGTTTAATCCATTTTCATTTTCTTTAACAAAACAGAAATACTTTAAATACTCATTTACATCCAATAGGTTTTTGACCTATATATATTTCAATCAAAACCCAAATTTGGTTTTTGTTCAGGGATTCTATATCCTCCTGCATGGCACTCATCCATTCATCTTTATGTAACTGCTTCTTTTTTGAGTTCCTTGACAGAATAAAAGACATTCATTTCGTCATTTTCAGATGATGATGTATCTGCTGATTTGACCGGATTGTCTGGAACAATTGAGACAGGAGCCACATTTAAAACGATTGATTTTCGTTCCGACGTTTCCCTTTTCGTCACCGCTCGCATCGTTTTCAATACCTTTTGTCACCGTCTCTTTAAAGACCATCTTCACATCTCGACTAATCACAACCTTTCTTGCTGACGTAACATCTGTACGCTTTCGTTGCTCCATCATATCCAACCAAAAAATTGCTTTCAAGTTCGATTTACGCTGCTTTTCTTCTGGTACGTACACAAAACATTTTGATCGAAATTTTTAAAACTTGGTCGCTTACCAAACCAAGACCGGAAATCGGTCTTGTATGAAATTTGCCATGTTTACGGCTTCTCCCCACAGAACGTATAGCACAGACCAGCATCTAATAGCATGCATCTTGCCATTTCAACAGTCATACGATTTTTGCGCTCTGCGACGCCATTTTGCTGGGGCGTGGAGGGTGCGGTTCTCTGGTACTGAATTCTTTCTCATGGCAAACATGCACTTTTCACCATCGAAGCTGACTTTGTGTCCTGTTTCTGCTAATTTCTTCACTGAAATTAAATTTCCATTGATTCCAGGCATAAACAGCACGTTGTCCAACCATTTCTTGGCCATTTGCAATGCACACATTTTCACGTTGCGATAAATCTAATTCGATGAATAATTCCTTTTTGCCAACGATATGGCATGTTGCTCCGGAATCCAGTAACCAACCATCGCATTTTCCTTTTGCAAATAGAAATTCGTCATCTGATTATTCACCATGTTCACCATCTGACTTTTGAATTCCTTAGACTTATTGCATCTGGAAGTGTGTAATTTACTGTAGTATTTACGTACATGTCCTTTCTCTTTGCAAAAAATAACATTTAGTATCTGGTTTTGCCGTCATTGATACTTTTAATGCGGCTACTTCACTGCCATTTGTCAACTGATCCATTGTTAGCTTATACTCTGCTTCTAATGTGGTTATTAGCACATCTTCTCCAGAAGCGATCCTAATAGTGTTGCACTAATAAAAAATTCAGGTTGAATTTTATCTTCAAGCGATAACAATTTTTGGAACAATTCGTTCATTTTGTTTACATGCTCCTCCACATTACCTCCTTTTTTCAATCGCAGTCACATAATTGTTCGCAGAACAAACACACGATTACCAGGAGTATTCTTCTCGTGGATTTCTTTAAACGCGTCCCATGCACCTTTCGCTGATTTGCAATTTCGGATATGTTGTATTTGGCTATCTTCTACCGATAGTGCAATGCAACTATGTGCCTTTTCATTTTTTGTAGTCCAATCTGCGGTAACTGGACCTTTAGTCAATCCACGCACCTTTTTCCCTTAACAACATCTACATTTTGTATCGCCAGTTAAAATAATTCTCAAAATTCAACTTGGTAATCATATTCTTGAAATCAGTCGTTCGCTTGTATATTTTGAACAAATTTTCAAACACAAAGAATAAGCACGATGATTAAAGATTATATTAATATATTCTGTATAAAAATATGTCTACTCAGTACAATAGTCGGCAACAAGTAAGAGAAAGAAACAAAAAAAAGATAAATGAATACGTCATGCAGATGGCAGACGTTAAAGTTAAAGTCAACTACGTTAGCTTTGTTTTCCACATTATCGCATCATGCAAATAAAAGTTCATTGTCAAATATAATTATTAATTCAACAACTATTGCTATGGTTCTGATGCTGGGTTAAAGGTTAATTTCTTTAATTATAATGCATTTGATCTTTCAGTGGAAAACCCAAATCAAAATAATCATTAATTTCTAAATCAGCGGTCGAATCCAATTCTAGCGCTAGTCGCAACAAACTGATTGTATATATCATTGATTTGTATTAACCAAGCATTTAGTTCTTCAAAACTGCAATTGCTACGTTTAAGATAAATAAAAATTGCTAACGTTTTATAACACCCTTGCGCTTAACACAAGTACCTAGACGATCTACTCCATCGTCATTGCTTAAATTCAGTAAAAATAAGTCTCGATTTTAAATTTAGATGGTTACAAGATAGAACTATACAGATTGTACAATGAGATGTACAATCCGTTGCGACCAAAAATTATGAAAACTGTCATAACGTAAGCACTTACCTTTCTTTAAACTTTAGAATGCTTGAAAGTTCAATAAGATATTCCTTCTGAATTTAAAGAGTCCCAAATCATTACAGTTCACATTGAGTATATAATCGCACAATACTATTTTTGAAGATTGGTAGTTAAATTGACAACAATCTAATAGTACGAGAATCATTGCTATACCAAACATAAAATTTTAATGCAATTTGAACAGCAATCCCCGCCCGAATTAATATATTGCATATGTTATCGAAAATGATTTATTACCAAAAAGAAAAAACAGCCACGATTAAAAAAATGAAAATATTTCGAATATGATTTAGTGAATTAGCAAAAATGTATGTGCTATTTTCCATTAATCATATATACATCGGATATCCCTCCACATATGTTAATGGATCAATTTTGTTTAGATGCGGGAAATTATATACACATAAAACAATTGTTTCCCAGGTCATATAACATTTTTAACGTTACCAACGAAAAAAGTATTTTCCAACTTACGTTATAACTAAATCAACAAAAATTTTTTTGTTTATTTTTTCACATTTTTGCTTTTACTTTTGACGACACAACAAATCCGTATAAGACATAAATTCCATAAATTTCCTTGGAACTTCGTATCGTATGTATATACATTTTTACAAAACGACAGAACTAAATAACACATAAAAATCAATAAAAGATTATTTTTTAACGTCATACCGAAAAACGAAAAGGAAAACAATTTTTTTTTTCATTTTCAAATAAGGGAAAATAGAAAGAAAACTGAAAAATGCTAAATAGAAAAAAGATTAAAAATTTTTTTTTATCATCTTACGTTCAAATTTTTAAAATTTTTATTTGATAAAAAGTTGTACATGTAATACAGCACATTACGAGATATGTATACATAAGATGCGGCTTCTTAATATTGCCAGGGCGTAGTCTCTTCTCTTATATGAATAAATTGTATGAACTTACCAATGACATTTCAAGAAAAGGTTTATTGATTTTCCCGTGTATTAACTAATACTAATAGATTAAAAATGTACTGAAAACCATTCACACACAAGGAGAATGAATGTTTTGTCTCGTTTTATTCGTACTGAAAAATTATGTGTCAAAGTGGAATAATGGCTAAATGCTTATACTTAACGAGTAACTTAACGTTTTAAGAGAGCTGTCATCATTTATGGTTAGAACTAGGGTGGTATTTGATCGCCTTCGTTAGATAAATTCTTCAGCTTCGAAAATGGTGTAGAAGAAGGCAAACTAATTGCAAGTTGAGTTGAGGGATGTATAAAATTGACATGCTTGTCTAGACACCGAGTGCCTGTTCATATAAATTATTTTAACATATACGATTTAAAAATGGTATATCCCGCTGTATCAACTTAAATTTTACACCCGGTATTATACAACAACCAAACGGAAAATAAATTTTTTAATTGAAAACCTAATCAAAATTCAATATTCATGACAATTCAAATTAGGACCATGATCAATAATTCACAAACCATAATTTATCGAATTAATATTTGATGATGCATTTTTCGAAATCTTATGATTGGTTATATAGAGAGACGAAATAGAAAAGTTGTGATGAAAAATAAAAATATTTGGTTGAAATGAATTTTTAAATATGCAGAATGCATTTTTGAGTAAATAATAGACATTGTCTTTTCGGGTTCAATGTGATTTAGCAGATTTTTTGGAATTACCATGATTTGTCTTGTATAGAAAATAAGGGCGATGAAATATGTTTGTATTTTTCTAAAGAACTAGAACTTAGTACTGAAATTAGAAAACGCAAAATCCAAATTCACGATATAATACTTGGTAGTGTCGTAATAGTGCTAATGAACTCTTAAACTATATGAAACCTCTTAAGTAAATGATCGAAAATATTTCTTAAAGTTTCCTTTGATTTAGGGTTTCATGTACCTTCCTCACATCTAATGAACAATGCACTCTCGAATAACCAGCATACAGCTGAAGTATTAAGAATACAACACTTCAGTAATGAGGACAGTTCATATAACTTCTTTAAAGGAGTCACCGTTTTATAAAAACGCATTTTACATAAACGCACATATTTCCAAGGACATTGCAAAGTAAATCATAAGTTATTCTGATGGATTAAGTCATATGCTTGCTGGAAATCCAAGTTTCGTAATATTTAAAAAGACTCGTCTTCAGCGAAAAAACTTGTTAGTCACCTACAATTTCCTCCAACAGGGGAGTGGTTTCCTCTAATATTATGTAAGACAGCCGCCTTAAATTCAGCTAAATTTTTATTTGATGAGTTTTTTTACATATTTAGTCGTGATTATTTTTTTTTTTTTACTTGAATTTTTGACTTAGAATATGGTTTGTGGCAATGATTGCCTGATTTGTTTGGCTTGGAGGGACTGGAAGGAATGAATTGTTCGATTACTGTGAGAATGACAGACCAAACCAGAATAGCTGCTTTATCAGTATCACCGTTCATTCCTGTCAAGTCCGTATTTGTACAGTGCCATAATTGACGTTTAGTAGGAATATTCACCGCTGTCGTTGGAAATTTTGCTGTAATTAGCTTATGGTCAGAATTTCCTGAAAAGGAACCGACTGATATATTGTACTTCTCTGCATGCAATGATAAAATCAAATTCAGTAAATGCCCTGTTTCGGTGACCCAATCCGCTATTCTCCTGGTAGGCTGATCTACGAGTTGTGTTAGTCGGTTTAAAGCAGCAAACATTTCAGCTGGTCTTAGAATATGGAAGTCACTTGTCATTGTTGACATTGATGTGTTTTGAGTTATGGATTTCAACCCACATATAAAGCTCTTACTTTTTTCGTTTAAATGGAAAAAGGTATATCGTTGCGGATAAACATACAACTGCAGAACAGTAACCTCCAATAAACAAGCCTCACACCGCCAATATGTAAAAATAACTCAAATGAAAATTTAGCTGAATTTAAGGCGGCTAGAAACCTGCCAACGAAAACGGTGTTGCAAGCTGAAGCAGATCACGAAAAGGAGCTTAGGGAAGAGTTGCGGCCAAGTTTCAAGCCGGAGTTATGGCAATCGGAGTTCCTACAAACTTTAATACAAACAAGTCAGACGGTCCGGCTGGTTTTCCTGCAATTGTTGTAAATCCCTGTTAAAGCCACTAACATGTTTGTTTCGCCAATCTACGCCTTCTGGCATTTTCCCTTCCAAACTGCTAACTTACATCCTGTGTCAAAAAAGGGCAGCAAAATAGACCGTTAAAATTATCGCCCAATTGCTATCGTCTTGGTGCTTTGCAAAGTACTTGAGACCATAATCAATTTCTAGTAGATGAAATATTTGGAAGATAATTTTCTAATTTCCGACCGTTATAGTACGATTTTCACGGAGGGCGTTCAGCAAGTGACTTAAATAATGTTGTTACTGAACAATGGAATAGGAGCATTCATCAATCTGGTGCATCACAAGTTTTTGCACTCGATATCTCGAAAGCATTTGATCTTATATGGTATAAGGGTATGCTGGGCAAATTGAGGATATTGAACCTTTACGATTCGTTAATTTTATAGACTTCTTTGCCATAAAATCCAAGTGGTTGTATGTGGTATGACTTATGTTCCATATTTTTAAACGCTGATGTCCCGATCCGTCCTTTATCCGACCCTTTTTCTTATTTTTATCAATGATCTTCTATGTTTACCTTCTTCTTCATCGCGAAACGATGTTCTCGTAGAAATAATGGCTATGAAGTCACCTTACTAAGATCTCAACACTTTTTTTGGATAGGGTGAAGCTAAAAGGGTTGAATTTAATCCCAACAAAATTCAATCCTGGGACACCAAAAACTCATTTGACTGCACTCAAACGGGTCCAAAACCGATAATCTCGAATGATTGGAGACGTAAAATTATTATCTAATCTAGATTCTCTATCTCATAAGCGAAATGTGGGAGCCTTACACGTGTTTTACAATTACTTTCATGCGGACATTGTTCATAGGAATTTTATGGGTTTATGCTTGGTTTATAATGGCCCGCGCGTAATTTAGGACGGCCTGTGCACAAATACAACCTGGACATTAATTTCGTCAGGACCAATAAATTTAAAAACTCGTTTTTTGTTCGGAGTGCTTAAATGTATGGAATGATCTGAATGACGAGACGTTCTTTTTGTATACAATTTACAAAGATTCAAACTAAATCTCAAAATTAAAAAAAAAAAACTAGAAGATTAAAAACCTTTATTCCTTTTATTCCTCTCTAACCTTACCTCTAACCCTCCTAATTCTTCCTTCATATTTTAAAAGTAGTGCTGTATGTTTGTTGTGCTTGAAATAAAAAAAATAGGAAGGCGCACAGGTTGCTGTCGGTGACGATTGCTCTTCAGAGTAGAGAACAACTTTTCTTCTTCGGGCTGGCTGGAACAATATGAAGACTAACCTCGGAATAGAGATATCTTTATTGATTTGGTTTCAGACTAGCAATGTCCTGTAAACGTACCTTTGCAGTGACTAATTGATAATCATTTCATATGAAGTTTTTTCTCACATCATGAACGATTTATGCGGGTGTGTCCATATTTCAAAGTGAACGTTTTATGAAGAAATAATGTCTAGCTCCAATAAGATCGTGCACGATCGCAAAGTGCATCATTATTTTCCTATTATCGATTGCTACATCGAGTTGGGAGAATGAACCTACATTTTCACATACGTGTGTCTGTCAGCTCTAGCATTAAAGTCACCAATCACTATCCTGACTTCGTGAGCTTAGATTAGTAGTGGGATAAATACAGATGATAGAGAAAAGGTTGACTCGGCGCATGCGTAAACGTAGCTTACACTAGGCTCTATATATGAAACCCAAAAGCAAGCGTGCCAAAGCCATCTCCACTGTAAGGTAACGTATAGCCTTTATTTTGGGTAATTTAGGATTTTGTAAATTAAAATACTATTAACATTTTTAATATCACTGTTTCTACTCTTAGTGCTGATTTTAGTTTACTGCGGTTGAATATAAACTTCTTTGCTCCATTCTTTGTCTATTTGCTCCTTTTTTGTCTATTTTGTTTAATCTTCACAGTTCGCGACCTATACAAACTACCAACGACGGACTAAACAAGACTGCACAGTAAAATTGACAAACCTGAAAATGGTGTGCGGTTGTAATTCAGATACAAATATAATAGAAATTTCGAGAGATCATACGAAAAATGTATTAAATTTATTACACTTTCAGTTAAAATTGGGAAATCTTAGAAGTCCCAATTTTATTGTACTGTACTGTAATGTGTGTACATGTTTCATTGTGTTCACTTCAAAATAATTAATATTTTTCGTTTTATAATTTATATAAATTAAATTTAATTTTCATTTCCGAATACAACTATAATAAAAATATGTCACTTTTTGTCATATTAAAAGAAAAGTTTATTTTTATTTAACTTTTTAATCAAATTAAAACAACAACAAAAAAAACAATGACACAAAAAGCTTTTATAGCAAAGTTTTTTTTTCTTGCGCCATTATCATCTTACTTAATTGTGTGGGCTTTATGACTTTCGCTTTCATACGAAAGGCATATACCTCGAGGTGTGACATTTTCGATTAATAATTTTTTTTTAGGAATATGATTTCTTATTACAATTTGTATGTCCCTTATCATTCAGGCTTAAGTTTAATTGTGGAAAAAACGTTGTAAAGAGTTTTTCATTAAGGGCACTCGTATTTTTAAGTATAAAATAAAACAACATAGTTAAAGAGCAGGATTAGAATTCAACTATTGACTTTTTATTAGTAATAGTATATTATGTTGGTTGGGGGACACTCCCATGCTTCGAAAAAGACTTCTAATTTACGTGTTGATCAGACCCGTTGTCTTGTATGGGTATGCGAGTTAGAACCTGACGGATGAGTATGAAAGATGGGTTAACGACATTTAAGAGAAGAATCATGAAAATTATGTAAGGTCCCAAACGATATAAAACTTACGATATAAACGATTAATTCTTTTTACCGTCACGTTTTGCGAGCCAATCCAAAGCGAATGGTTCAGTAATCTCTGAGAGAAATGCCGCCATTTGGCAAGCACAAAAGTCGCTGTCGACGACAGTGGCTCCTCGGGGTAGAGAACGACTTGTCTTCTTGGGGGTATCTAGGACAATACGAAAAACAAGCTCGGGATTGAACCGAATGGAGCCCGAATGTTGACGCAGTACAGACCAGTAATGAATGGCCTGTAAAAGACCTTTTATTATTATTATTATCTATAATTTTATTTTTTACTTTTTAGTGTTAAAAAAATGCGTGTTTGCCATATCAAAGCTAAATTTAGTTTAATTACCTAATATTTTTTTTAATTTTAATTGATTGATTTAGAATGTGCGACCAAGCATTAAGCAGGATCTCCCGGATATATGGCCGGGCCCACCGTTTTACACACCCGTTTTACACAAACTTGGAAGGATAAGGCAGGATATTAGTTAAATTATTGAGATCGACCCGGTTACAGACACCATGGCGGCCAATAGTTAGTAAATTTTTGTTGGGGTATAGGGAAAGGAAAGGTATGTCAGTAAGGACAGAATTGGTCCAGTTTCTCGGTAGCCAATATTCGAACTACTGTTAGCATAAGACAATCATAATTTTACATCTCTTGTCAGCAACCCCAGTGTGCCATCATTCATCTGTTATCTGCAAAGATTCTCTGAGAACAAAATCTATTAATTAACTAATTGCTCTTAGCCGTAGGCTGTAATAAATTGAATTAATTTTTAATCTGAAATTACAAATTAATTAATTTTCTTAATATAATAACATAATTATATAATAATAAAATTCCTACAAGCCATATGCTGTAATAAATTGTGTTAGTTTTTGACCGAAAATTACTAATGACTCTGAAAATATTAATTAGTTAATTCATAATATAATAATATAATTTACTGCAAGCCAAAAAGTTTTTGCCAAAAATTTACAATTAATTAATTTTTTACATTTATAAAAATATGAAATTATAAAATAATATAAATTAGGTTTTATAAAATTTGAATAAATATTACAAATCAATTGAATTTACCGCTTTACGACAAATACGTCCGTATGTAATTTCGATTATTTCGTGACAAAAAAATCAATGCAACCTGATTAAACAGATTTTTTTTACATTCACATATTTTAACCGTAATGCGGGAAACAGATGTGCATAATTAATGCATGCATTGCTGCGTGCGATTATGCAGGTAAGACACATGTGCATAATTATTTGACACTGCATTTAATTTCGCCATCTTTTATTCTCTTATTTTGAAAAGATTGAGTTAGTTGATAAGTGTATTTCTTTAAATCCTCTGTGTAAACGATGCCATTAATAAAATATAATTATTTTAATAAAATGATTTTGTTATATATGTGCTATATAGCATATCGCAAAGTGGTCGGCTTCGAAAATTTGGATATTCAGCAATTTGAACTACTATATAGTTTGCTAGAACATAAAATGCGAAAGCAAAATTTCATTAGAAATTCAATTGAACCGCAGGGCAGATTAGCTCTAATTTTAGTGTAAGTATTTATTTTAATTTGTATCGTTGAACAGTTATAACTACATAAATTTATCCAATTTAGTTATTTGTCGCAAGGTGCAAGCTGGCAAATGCTATCGTCGTTTCGAATTGGTGTGACAACAGTACGGGAAATAATTATTGATGTATATAGCCTAATATGAGACTAGATTTACATATCTCCACCAACGGAAAAATAATGGAAAATAATTGCCGAAGACTTCTTTAACACCAACATGCCAAACACACTTATAATCGACAGAAAGCACATCCGCATAAAATGTCCACCACACGCTGGCTCCCGGTATTACAATTATAAAAATTATATAGCATCGTTCTGCGAGCTATATGTGACAGTAATTATACATTTTCAGCCGTAGATATTGGAGCATATGGGTGTCAGAGTGACGGGGGCATTTTAAAGTATAGCAAATTAAAAGTTCCAAAAACAATGAAATTACCTAATACAAACATGGAGTTTCCTTGTTTTTTTGTTGGTGATAACGCTTTTTCCGTTGCGGAAAAGTTTGATGCGACCATATCCGGACGTTTACTTTCTCAGGACAAGGAATTATTTAATAGAAAACTAGCAAGAGCGAGAGTCAAAATTGAGAATTCTTTTGGAATTTTGACGGGCAAATTTAGGGTTTTGACAAATTCATAAAACAAGTTTTCCGAAAATGCCGAAAAAATTGTAAGAGCAACTTTAGTGTTGCATAATTTCATAAAGCTGTACGATTATACCAACTATATTCCGAATAATGTTTTTATACATTTTTTGTATGCCGCCCAATGCAAAATACCCAATATATGTACCTATTGTTACTATGGTTTACATTTTTTAGAAAAATTAATTGGTCAAGTCATTTCCACATTTTTTTGGGAATTTCGACTCCATTTCCGGTGCTGTATGAGTTTTTATTCCTTTATAAAATGTATCTTTCAACGGTCTCCATCGACTTTTTATTTTAACTACTAAAAAAATACAAATCTCATTAAAAAATATATATTACATATAATTATACACACATAAAATTTAAACAAATATTTTTACTTGTAATATTTAATTGGCTTGCAGCTCTCTAAATTTTTGGTCCCGTAGGTACACATTTTTTAATTTTTATAAGATTTACTATATAGAAATTAATTTTTTTCTACAAAAGTAATAATAGCTTCCTCCATTTTTTAAATTCTTTTGCCGTTTCTTTCTAGAAATATGGACACAAAACAATTTTACAATACGCCGTGAAGTTAGCAAAGATATTGTTTTTTCTTGTTTTGTTTTGTTGCCAACTCTGCTGATGCGCATCAAATTTAGAAATAGACACAACATGCAGAATTCTGCATGACGTGCAGAATATATGTAATTGGTTTCATACAATCTAGTGTATTCCAATTTCACTGCTTGCAAAATTCTGCACGTCGGTTTTCATAGCCTAAATATTTCGCCGAGTGATTTTGTTTAGTTAACAAAATATAAATAAATCAGTTTGATCAGATTGCCTTGAATGTTTTGTCATGGAATAATGGAAATTACATACAAAGGTTGACTAAGCGTTAGTTAACCGGCTGTTAACTAATATTTTTGTGAAACCGGGCATAAATTTTTCTTTGTAAATTATAGCGTAAGCGAGATATATGCGAAATATTGGTGTTATATTGTTTTTGATAGCGATATTATTAGATTGAGACAAAAGTATTGCCATATATTTGTTGCGATATTTTTTTGCAAAATGAAGTAGATTGCCGTATTTGACGAGCTGCAAACACACTAGTTTGGAAGAATTTCGGTGAATCTTAAATGTATGGCTTTTTAATCAAAGAAGTTTTGAACATTTATGTTAGATATTTTAAGTTAACATTTTCTTTTTATTGTCGACTTTCAATTTTTTTCTTTAAATAAAATGGTTTTACCGGTCGTTAAAAATAAAATAAAAGTACAGTTAATAATTTAAAAGCCGACTTAATGGTGCGGTGCGTACATGTACGTGATCAAAAAATTTATTCGCGAATCAAGGGGAAATTTGTATATTTTTCATACGAAAAATATATAAATTTCCCCTCCTAAGTTGAAATAATTTTAACTTTGGGCACATTTTTCACCGCTAGCATCCAACATAATAAAAAATAAATAAAAATTATGAGCAATAATTGTGCTCATTATATATAATTTTGCTATTTTTTGACATTTCTTATTTTGTTTTTCAAACTTTTACACGAAAAATTAACGAAAAAAATTACACGAAAAAAATTAAATTACACGAAAAATATTAAATTACACGAAAATTTAAAATCACCGAAAACAAACAAAAAGAAATTATTACGAAATTAAAATCAACCAATAAAAACAAAATGAAGTTAAATTTAATATTAGAAATTATTACGAAATAACAAGAAAAAATTTAAATCAAAATTTAAAATCAAACTTTAAATCTTCTCATTTCCTTATGTACTAAAGGAGAACTATGCATTGATTTTAAAGTATCGTTGAATGATGAAATATCCGGATGAATGTATTGTTCCCCACACAGAACTTACAGAAGAAGCAGGTGAACATTCTCGATCCAAACTAATATCTTGTGAACCAAAGGGTTCTTCTTCATTATCACTACTTGATTTACTTATATAAATCACCAAATGGCATTTTTTGCAAATTGTCTGTTCTTTATTCATGATAATCCCTTGTACATTAGCTAAATTAATTATATAATCATTGACTTTTCGACTACACGATTGATCAAACTTAACTTTCATACTGACTATATGATATTTTCACCTTCGTAAATTTAACTTCAAACTCTACGTTACGAATGACATACATTTTACAAATCATCATATTTATATGAAAATGATTTTGTTTTGAAACCCAAATTTCAACAGGCCTGCTTTCCTTTATGGATAATAAAACCTTCAGTACTTTCAATACTAAAGCAATTTTTTTTTTTTTTTCAAAATCTCTAGGTTCGCCTAGATTTTCTGTCCGAAGTAATAATAATTAAAAGAAGCCCGTACGAAATACTAAAGCCGTGAATTTATGTTGGCAAATATGCTTTCAAAAATATCTGGATCCACCTTTATTTTGTAAGATTCAAAAATTTTTGGTTATTCCTCGTTTTTGATAAGACATTTTTATTATTATTTTGTTCGTCTTTTAGATGACCTAATTTTCGAAAGATGAAAATATGGGTGATGGAGCACCTGTTCCTTATTTCTTCTTAGTAGAAATTTAAAAATTTAAAATAAATTAGATATAGCTCAGTAAAACAAATAGCAGGTACTCATAAATATCATAAATTTTGTCCATTTAATAAGACATCTTTAGATATTAGAAAATTTTCATTTTGCTCAAAGCAAAAACTTTTTGATATTGAATAATAAAGATTATATTAACAACCAATTTAGGGTTTTATTGCATTGCCAAAAGTGTCAGTTAGTGAACAATTCAAGAAAAATTATCAAAGAAAAAGTTTGATAGATTTTTTTGATTTTTGGTTTAAAATATTCAGATCCTGAAATATTCAAAAAATCATATTTTAAAAATGAAAGATAGGCTTCCTTTTTTTATGTTTTTTTATTTGCTTGATAAATAAATAAGCTTTGAAAAAAATTAAAAAAATTTATAACTCGTTGGGGTCAAAAATAACGGGAAAAAACACATTTTTTCTTTAACAAATAATTTTTTAAAAATTGTATTTGTACCGTTATAAGATCTCATTCATCCCTTCCATTTGAGATATAAAACATTCAAATCGGTTAAGTAGTTTTTGAGGAAGAGGACATCAAAAATTAGCATTTTCAAGAAAAATCAAGAAAAACGTAATACGCCATGCGCCACTGTCAGAAAGTACAGTGCCGAAAAAAAATATTTTTCATGTTTTTTAAACATAGATAACATTTTTGAAAAGTTTCATCAAAATCTAAAGGGGTCAGGACAACTCGTGATCAGTTTCGCATGGAATCGCTGTATATTTATATATAAATATATATATATATATATATATATATATATATATATATATATATATATATATATATATATATATATATATATATATATATATATATATATATATAAATTTATTTCATAGTTTGATTAGGTCAAAAAGAAAGGGCATATTTTATATTATTAAAACTGGGTCATCGCAACAACAAAGTTCTAGAAATATGTTAGGTTTAAGAAGATTCTCCTAATATCAAAATCAATCACTGTCGTTTGAACTTTATGAAATATTTCGTTTTATTTTTAATAGTATGTATATAAGTACACCTAATTTGTGTAAGTTGCTTGTTGGTTGTATTTCAACATAATTACATTAATTCACTTTAATCTATTTGAATTTAGTAAGTTATGTATTATGGTGTGTGCGGAATAACAAATTATTTAAATTTTTTCACATAAATCTGATAACATAATTTTTGCGCGTGATTTAATCCCATGATTTATAAAAAAAATTTAAAATCGGATTACATAATATTTTATGTATTTATATAAATATATATATATATATATATATATATATATATATATATATATATATATATATATATATATATATATATATATATATATATATATAATATATATATATATATATATATATATATATATATATATATATATATATATATATATATATATATATATATATATATTCATATCTCTCAAATTAAATCTGGGGAATTTATTTAAAAAGCTTCAACTTTTGTTTCTGATTTATGTATTTACTTTACTCTACAAGTGAGGTGGTTGATTGAACTTTCGTATAAAAAAATTATTAGTATATATTCAATAAAATGTGACCGCACCAAACAAACAAAAGAAAATTTAAGATTTTTTATAAATTTTGTAAGAAATATTTTATCTAAAAACTCTTAAAAAGCTTTTCAATAAAGCTTTCATCCCATACACACACGCACACGCTCAAACACAGATAAATTTAATAAAATATGAAACTTAAAATCAATAAAAACTTGTGTATAAATATTAAAGTAGACGTTAATATTTTTTTATTAAAACAGTGAAGATGTTTATCTCTTGCAAACTTTCAGAAGTTTTGTGTTTTAGTGGTTATTATTTTATGAAAAAACAATGTTTAAAGTTCAATGTAGCCAATCCATACAAAATGTAATATAATATTTTGAGGTTTATATCGTCTAAAACGATGCATAAATAAATAATATAATATGGTATTAATAATGTTCGGGTTTAAAAAGCTGCTTGCTAGCACTTTTTAGTTGCTTATTCGAACATTCGTGGAAAACTAAACTTATATTATTTTCTTACTTTATAAGAAAATGATATACATCATATTTGAAAAGTGTTACGTTAACAAAACTAAAATTTATAATTACTCGTATAATTACGTTATGAGTTTAAATATGATGGGAAGAAAATGGTGATTTAATATAATATAATTTAGTTAATGGAATTTGACATTTGAACGTGCTGTTATTGTGAAAACATAACTCGCGTGCCATATTAGTAAATCGGCCTCATCGAACTCACTCTTGGGTCATCCTTTCGCACATGTTGTTGGAATTTGCAAAATATTTTGAATTAAACAATGGACGTAGGCTATATAAAGCACAGAAACAGATGATAAGACATCCTTTAATGTCTTCACCCACAAAAATAATATCAATCAAAAGGATTTCCGAAAAAGCGGAAATTTGTCCCTCTTTCAAATGTGTAGAATTATTATCTTTGAGGCCATCGGAAGTTATACTTTGATCAGTTAATATACAAATCGCTTTGTTGCATTTTTGTGATATGCTTAGCCGATTATTTGGGGGTATCTGATTTACATTACGAGATGATTCATAACTTTTAGAAAGATTATTACTCGGTTACAAAATATTATCAGACAATGGCCGATCTAGGCGAAATCTTAATTTGTAGCCCTACAATTCCCAGAGAATCATCTCAGAGAAAGCAACCAGATTTCCTGGAATTTAGTGTATAGGTGCCTGTAATAAATATTTCCATGTAAAGTACATAATTGTAACTGGAAATCTTAACGAGTGGCTTGAAAATGGGTTAATTATATGGTCTTGCCCCGTATGCAAAACTAATAACCAAACTCCATTTAACATCTTGTAGCGCACAAGATCACCCAATATTCAAAATGTAATTGCTGGAGCTAATTATGATGATATCCTACGCAGCATCAGTGAACTGTCTAATAGATTCGGAGGATTGAAAAATTCACAGCAGTTTGTTTCTGATTCCATGGATTTATTACGTGCTGATCTAAAGACTACGTTAAGTGAAATCAAACATTTAAAAAATCACATCACTAAAGTCGAATCTGAATGTATATCTCTACGTCATAAAGTAAACATTCTAGAAGCCCTAAATGATACATCAATTCAACTCAAACTAGTGAACAACATTGTCATTACTGGTATTCCAATGAATAACTATGACAACAAAGAACTAATTATGATTGTTCTGTCAAAAGTACATCCTTCCATCAACAACGCCGATATCGTTGATATAAATAAAGTTACCACTGATACAAGGATAACATAAACACCACACGCTATGTATATAGTAAAATTAGCATCGCTGGAAATTAAAAATACAATAATCATTAAAACTAGAAGTAACCAACATTTGTCTACAGACAATTTAGAAATTTAAAGTTTACAAGTTTTCCACTACGATTTTCATCATGCATAATCTGTCATCACTGCAAGCCAAACTATATGAAGAAGCTAAACTTATCAAGCAGGAATATAAATTTCGGTTCAACTGGATCAAAAATGGCACCATTATGTTGCGGCACACTGCTTCGATGCAAATATTTTACATACATAATTTCAATGTGCTGGATAACATCCGAGCTAAATTTCAACTCAATGAGTAAACCGACCATGGTTTATATGTTTGTTTGTTTGTTTGTTTATAATGTTTTGTGTGGTCGAATTTTTTAATTCATATGACCTATCGTTCCTCTTTTCCAATATAACTTACAGAAACTTCTCAAGGGAAGTGCTGAAGTTTTGGATATTAATTTCGTCTCTTATTGCACCTCTTGTTGGTTTTTCCTTAAAACTAGCAGAGGGTTATAATTCAATTTATTATTTTTAATTTTTTGGTATTATATAAAATAAGTTCTAATTCTAAATTTCTAAGTTCTAATTCAATGAATCTGGTTTTATTAATACTACTATTGTTAATGATCTAATTCAATGTTTTAGGTTTTCTTAATACTAATGTTTTGTTTAATGTTATTTTTACATGATCAGTTTGTGAGTTAGTAGTTTTTTTTTTATTTTTTTTTATTAGATTGGATGGTTTGAATTTGTGCTTTTCTAAGTGATGAATTTATTATAACTGCAAAAATTTATTTTTTATTTTTTTTATTTTTTTAATTTATTAGTATCTTGTATTCTTTTTCGTTTTGTCCTAGTAAGATGTCTCGTAGTGTTTTTTGTCTTAATAGTGGAAATTTATTCCGTATGTTGTCGTATGTAGTGCAATTATGGATTATGTGAATGTCATCTTCTGTAATGTTACAATTCGAGCAGTTAGGTGTTTCCTCTAATCCAATCATTTGTCTATATTTTTTGTTGTATGTGTGGCCTGTTCTCAGTCTCGTGATCATTTTTATTTCTCTGTCTATGAGTCTGGAGTTTTTAAACCATAATTGTTGAGGTGATGATAGAAATATTGATTTATAATAGTGTCCCACGTTCGTTGTCATGTCTCTATATTTAATAATCCATTCCTTATTTATTTCTTTTAATGTTTGGTTTGTTATGTCTGTGATCTTTGGTTCATTGTCTATTTCGTGTGTTGGTGTAATCGATGCTGTTTTTGCTAGTAAGTTGGCGATCGTGTTTCTTTCTATTCCTGGAATGTGGCCTGGTATCCATTGTAATTTAATCTGTTTATTTGTGTTATAACCTATAAAATCTATTATTTGGTTTTCGAATTGTTTATCTGTTTTGTTGTTTATTGCGGCAATGATGGATTTACATGAACTTTGTGAGTCTGTTAGTATCACTATTGTGTCTTTTTTGATAAGTTGTGCTAGTGTTATGGCTATTTTGATGGCTATTGTTTCTGTAGTTTTAATGTCAGTATGATTTTTTAATTTTATTGCATATTTTCTGTTGTCATCCTGTACATATATGCCTATTCCCACATTATTTCCAATTATTGAACCGTCCGTGAAAATGTGTCCCCAGTCTTTGTATTTTTCTAGTTCGGTTTTAGTTAGATTAGTGAGTTCTGTTAGGTTATTATCATTTTTTTTGTTATTCCGTTTATATATGGATGTATTTTGAAGTTATTTGGTCTTGTTTTTCTGTAATGAATAGGTTTTATTTGGGCTTTATGAGGATATCTGGTATATAAAGAATTCAGTTTTGATAGTGAGTTTTTATTTTTTATGCCATTTCCTATTTTTGTGTTTCTGTATATGTATTTTATGATGTATTTCAATGATTTTTTGTTACTGTCCTGTTCAGTCGTCATTTCTGTAGATTCCGCTTATAGTACTGGTATTGGAGTTGTTTTAGTCAGTCCTAGACAAATGTTTATACTTGAATTTTTTATGGATTGGCAGGTCTTATGTATTGTTTTGTTTTTATTGTCTGTGATAATGTATGGGTATTCTAGTTTTGATCTGATAATGGATTTATAGATGTTTAACATAGTTTCTGAACGTGTTCCTCCAAGTGTTTTAAGTATGTTAATTGTTTTCTGTATATTTGTCTTTGTTTTTCTGTAATGTTCCGTTAAAGATAGTCTGTTAGTTATGTTGATTCCTAAAAGTTTAGTATCTCTTTTTTCTTCTATTCTTGTGTTATTTATTTTTAGGTTTATCGTCTTACTATTGTTTCTGTTAGTGAACATTCTGATGAAGTGTGATTTGGTGGGATTAAGTTGTAAATTTAGGGCGTCTAGTTTTTGTTTCAGTTTTGTCAGTGTCCTGTTTGCATTCGTTTCTAATTCATCCTGGTTGTTCCCTGTAACAACTATACATATGTCATCAGCGAATTGAAAATATTTTCTGTTGTTGTTGTTGAGTCTGTGTATGTTTGTGGTATATATGTTAAATAAAGTTGGACTCAAACAACTTCCTTGCGGGGTTCCGACATTTGTTGTATGTATTAGTTGTTGTCTGTTGTTTTGTATAGTTATTTTTCTATTTGTTAGGAATTGATAAATCCAGTTTACAATTTTATGTTCAAAGTTTAGTTTCTTCATGTGGTCTATTAGTATGTTTTTATTAAACTTGTCGAATGCTTTTGTTATGTCTGTATTAATTAGAATTATTTTTTTGTTATTGTTTTTTTCTGTTGTAATGTGATTTATCATTTCTGTCATGTAATCTGTTATGTTTTTTTTTTACGGAATCCAAAGTTGTTGTAATTTAAAACGTTGAAATTGTCTAGGTGATCGTTTATCCTATTCAGTATCAGTTTGTCCAATATTTTAGATATCGTTGGTTGTAAGCAGATTGGTCTGTAGTTTTGTATATCTCTGTCTTCTTTGGCCTTTTTTATAATAGCTATAGTTTTTGCTAATTTCCATTTTTCGGGGTAATCTTGTGGTGTCCATATGTTATTGAAGTGATTAGTTAATATGTTTATGAAATTGTCATTATTGTTCGAAAGAAGTTTTAATAATTTGTAACTGATTTTGTCCGTGCCTGGTGCTGTATTTTTTGCGTTTTTAATAGTTTTGTAGATTTCCGTACTATTAAATTCTTTTGTGTTTGTCGTGGAGCTGGTATTGGGAAAATGAATTTGTGGAATTACTGTGGAATTAGGAAATTTATTATTAAGGAATTGTGTTGCTTGGCTTGTATCGTTTAGTATTTGGTAGTTAGACTGTTTTTTGTTTTTTATTTTGTTTATGTTTTTCCATATTCCTGTATTATTAGTTTTGTGATTTATATTTGTCAGGGAATTAGCCCAGCTTTTTCTTTTTTCTCTTCTAATGTTTATTTTTAATATTTGAATAGATTTTTTTAATTCTGTTGCTGTATATAGAGTTCTGTTTCTGTTGTTTATTTGTTGTTTTCCAGTTTTTATGTCCCAAAGTCTTTGTAAGTAGTCGTTCAACCATGGTTTCGGCTTGTGTGACTCTTTCATAGTGATTGTATTTGTATTTTTGTTGATTATTTCTTCTAGTCTTGTTTCTATATCATTTGTTGGGTTATATAACGTGTTCCTTATTTCTGTTAGTGTTTTTATCCAATTTGCAATCTTTCTCGGGCGTCTTTCATTTATTTTATATGTGATGTTTATTAGGAAGTGGTCATTACCTACGCAATCCATTTTTATTGTCTATGTTAATTTGTTCATTAAGTTGTAGTTACATAGTGAAATGTCTGGTGTTGATGAAGTATGCCTGTATTGATTTTGTCTTGTATGTGATCCGTCGTTTGGTATAAGTATGTTGTTATCAGTTATAATGTCTGCTATTTTGTTGCCTAGATTGTCTGATGAATGACTGTTATCCCAGAGGTCACTGTATGCATTAATATCGCCAGCTATTAGGATATTTTTATTTGAATTTTCCTCAATGAGGTTTTGAAATTCATTTGCTATTTCATCAGGATTTCTTTTTGAATTGTTATAGAAAGATAGCACATTCATTTCTATATTTTTATATTTAATGTTTATTTCCAGAGTCTGTATTCTGTCATATGTATTGTTCTGATTTAACTGTTTCCAAGAGATTTTTTTATTTATTAAAAATCCTACTCCTCCGTAGCCGTCCAGTCTGTCTTGTGTTATTCAGTCGAAATTGTTGAAAGTCAGTATTTCTGTTGGTTTTGTCCAAGTTTCTGTTAGTATTGCAGTGTGTGTTTTATTTCTGATCATGTAATGTTCTAATAGATTTTTGTTACTTTTTAAACTTCGTATGTTAATTTGTAAAAAATTAATCTTTTCCATATAAAAAATTATTAGATTTAGGTTGTCTTAGTTGACAATGTTTCTGCTATTTTAATTAATATAGTGTCAACATTAGCTGGATTTTCCTTAATATTAGTCTTCTCCCCTAATGACCTTTCTATTTTTATTTGTAATTCGTCTCTTTATTTCAGTTGGTTTTTCAGCTCCTTGATTAAGTTGTTTTGTATTGCTGATTGTTTTATAATGTCAGCTATTCTGGCGTGCGATATGTTTTTTGGTTCGTCCTGGTTCAAGAAGTCAGTCATGTTTGGGATCCCTTGTCTTATACCGAATAATCTTTCTTTAGTTTCCCTGAATGTAGCCTTATTAATTGTCATGTATTTTGTGATCTGTCTTTGTCGGAGCCTTTCCTGGCAGTCTCTGAAATTTGTCACGTGTCGCTCTCCGCAAAATTTGCATCGAATTTTTCCATTACAAATATGGTTTTCCTCGAGCCTTGAGCATGTATTGCATCTGTTGAATTCCACCGATCTGCATTTTTTAATTGTGTGTCCATAATTTAAGCATTTTTTACAATGCAACGGGTTTGGAATGTAGTATTCCACCCTAATTAAAATATTGTCATACATAACAATGTTTGATTTAATGTTGTCTCTTACTTAGGAGACTTCTTTTTCTGTCAAGTCCTTTGGGACATTTTTTATAATACCAACTGTTCTATTGAAATTGTTAGGTATTATTGCGACGTAGCCGTCTATATTTTTAAACGTCTTTGATTCGATACAGGAGTTGGCATCACTGTAATTATGAAAAGTAATCCGTGCCATGTTCTTACTAATTTGTTCGACCGATTGCACCTTTTCGAACCTATTTGTTTTAATAGCTATTCCTAATTTTAGCATATTAATATTTTCTTTTGATACAATGACCTTGTAAGGTCCAGTGTCTTCTCTTTTGTATTTATTTATTGTGTCTGTGTAGTGATTTCCACGTGTTTTATATTTGTATTGTTGGTGTTTATGTTTGTGTCCATTGCCGTTTTAGTTTCTATGTTTGTATCGGTATTATTTATTTCTGTAGGGGTTTGACTGTTTTTTCTTTTGTAATTGGTGTTTTTTATGCGTCTGTTTGTCATTCTTATTTTTGTTTTATTTGTTGATTTTATTTTCATTTGTTGATTTTATTTCATCTGTATTTGTGTCTGGTAGAGGTTAAATACATGAGTCGAGTAGGTTTCCCCACTCTTCCCCTCTGTAGTTGCCTTTGATGGTATCACTGTTTTATATGTTTTTACACTGTCCTTACCTTGCAGTTATAATAAATATTATGATTTTTTTTACATATATAAAGTCTTAATTTTTTCACTCACTTTATGCACTAATTCAATAACTTTTCGTGTTATTCCTACGAACATCCAAATGCTGGGGGTCGATCGATGATCGTTGAAGAGATCGGACGTGTTTTTTCCGATCTCCTCAATTTTAAAATTAGTTTTTTTATTTATATTTCTTTTTGTTTTGTTGTGTTGTTTTTTGTGTTTTTTTTTTTGTGTTTTGGTTTGAGTAGCTTTGTGCGTGTGTGGTTTTGAAGTGCTAAATTGGAACTTGTACTCTGTCGTTTCCCAGAGATCAGGTATCAGTGCATCATTTTTAATGTGCATTTTTTATTTTTATTTCTAAGTAAATTGGTGTAGGTACATAAGTACCGTTGGTGATTTTTTTTTATATTAAATAAATAGTTATAATAGAAATTTCTCTGAAAAAACGGAAAACCATAGAGAACGAAGGAGAAAACATAAATAGAAATCAAAAATATATATATATACATATATATATACAGATCTGCCGTTTTTGTTTTAATGTATAAAGTGTATTAGTATATGATAATATTATTTGTATTGTTAAAAATTATACATACATCTCATCAGAAGAAAAAAAATTTTAGTTAATTCTCTGACCTTGCATGTAATTTATATTTCGTTATTATATTTGTTGAGGTTTTTGTTTTTGTTATTTTGATTTTATTTTGTTGATGCGCTTCATTTAACGGGTGATTACCAAGTTGCGTCGTTGATGCATTGATAAAATTGTAAAATAAAATGTTTAATAATATTTTATTAATTTTTTTTAATTTGTAGAAAAACGTTAATT
This sequence comes from Tipula confusa, assembly GCA_963556175.1. Taxonomy (NCBI): domain Eukaryota; kingdom Metazoa; phylum Arthropoda; class Insecta; order Diptera; family Tipulidae; genus Tipula; species Tipula confusa. The sequence continues at coordinate 118,332,904 of OY744476.1, forward strand.
TTATTGTTAAAAAAAAAAAAGAATAAAAACAAAAAAAAATCATATATGGTAACACAAATACAGTCGTGGTTGGGATTATTTGTATCGAGCAGAGATGGTGTGGTTTGTTCTGTGGAAGTTGTCATTAGGAAAATGAGCTTGATGGAACAACTACAGGGACAATTTTTTTTCGTATAGTCATGGTTAGTTGTTGATTTTTCATTTGGTGAGACGGAGGATTGGGAGTCTTTGTAGTTCGTGATTCTTTGTACCTCATGATAAAGTTGACTAAAAATTACAAAACTAATCCAAATTTATTCACTTTTCCCCGTAAACTCAGTAGGAGGTACTGCCACCGTTGTTATTAACAACTTCAAGGTAATACTGCATGGATTGGATCAGGTTTTCTACAATTTGGTTAAGGATTTCATCACAAATGAGTTTTATTTCGCTAAACATTTGCATTGTGCGTTTTTTTTAATAGTTGTTGTTAATTTTGTTTAATGTAATGCCATAGATTCTCTATAGGATTAAGTTCAGCGATTTGTGGTGGCCAGTCTAAAGTTTTTTGTTCCACATCTTTAGGAAATTTAGTTATAAATTTACTTTTGTGGTTTGGAGTTCTTATCATTTTACATCCGAAAACTACTGCATATTCATTAAGGGCCTCCAAATATGTGCTTGAAGTAACTTTTTCGTTCAGCATTGTGAGATCTACTATGTCATTTTAGCTAAAACACTCTCAAGCCGTTACTTTGCCTCTTCTACTGTGCCGAATTAGCATTGTTATATTACAAAACTTTCTTTATTGAGGTGTCGAATAAAAATAATATTTTCCGTTGCTTCCTTCTAAAGGGATGCACGATTTCTAAGTCACAAAATATAAAAATTGGAATATAGGTGACAGGGTAGTCAATAAGATTGAATGATTTTGTTGCGTAGCATCTTTGCAATATTGTTGAAGTTGTTGTTAGTTTTTATGCAATGCCATAGATTCTCTACAGGATAAAGATCGGATATTTATAGTTACTTGACCCAAATGTTCAATAAATTTAGTTATAAATTTACTTTTGTAGATTGGAGGATTATTTTGCTGTAATAAGTGTGTTCTTATCAATTTGCGATTTAATGTTAGTACATTGAACGTGTTGTTCCGGTCAATGGTTTATGGACAGTATATTTTGGTTACGAATCATAATCAAGGTTTTGTTTTGTAATTCTATCGATGTTTCGGGCTAGCTGCCCATCTTCAGGATTTTTTTGCTGGTTATAGGGAGGAGGGAGAGTAGGGGTTGCACAGACTAGAATGGAAGACTTAGCTTGATGTATGGAACATTGGATGGATAAAACTTACATGGGGGGTTGTATGTGAGTGTGGATGGCACAATGTGTGGTTATGCAGACGACGTATTAGGAAATAGTTGATTTGTTTTATACATCACAAGGGTAGATAATGGTAGTTGGCATCGGTTGCATTGAGTTGTCTGCATATGAATGGAAAGATTGTTTACTTCGGGAAAACAAGTTAAGAATTCGCGCCGTAATTTTGAGTGTATAGCGGGGTGAAGGATTGATGCAGGATCATATGAGCGTAGATATGTGGTGTACATCGGCATTGCTAGCGGGTGGATCGTGAAGGATGGATGACGGATCTTGTCTTCATAAATACGCCGGTGCGGGGCCATAGTGACGTTATCATAAGTTTTGTGACCTATATAGTATTGTTTCAGTTATCTAAAATATTGTACATGTGTGGTTTAGGAGGGAACACGTGGGCAGTGCTGTTGTGCTGGGAGGGTTCTGACTATTATTGATAAGCTATTAGTGGTATATATCAATAACGGTCGGAACTTTTTTAGTGCAGCTGCATTGTTCATGTGTTTTCGTTTGTATAGGGTATGTGCAGTGTTTTGGATGATTGAGGTATAGTGTTGTATGGGTCATGAAGTGTATGATCGTGTCATTGTGGTTTTGCATTGGTGTGTGTGTGTGTGTGTGTGTGTGTGTGTGTGTGTGTGTGTGTTTGTGTGTGTGTGTGAGTACGGGGCATTGTTGTTTATTTTTTGTGATCCATTTGTTGGCAGTGTTGGTGTGCAGTGTCTATTTGTGTTCGTGTGATTTTGTATGGGTTTTTTGTTTCATTGTATACTTGGGATTGTGGCGTGGTTTTTGGCTTGTTTTTTGGGAGAGTGGTCTTTTATTCATGTGCGGACGTCTCGGTACAACTTATGTTAATTATATTTGTTTGTTTTTGTAATGTATGGGAAAAATTTGTTTGTTTTTTAGTGTGTTTTTTAGTTCTGCATAACTATATTTTGTGTTATTTGTATTTATATACAGTTTTTTATGTGGGTTTTGTTTGTTTCGTGTTTTATATGTTAAAGTTGGGTTTTTTATCTTGGTCTGTATAACTTTTGTTTTTTATTTTCTTTCTGATAATTAGGGGTCTTGAGGATGGGCAGTTGGCCCGTGGTATCGATATAGTAGTAGGACAATATTTTGATTGTGATTGGTGGCTGAATTTTGTGGTTTATAAATTGTTGGCTGGAGTATCATGTTTGATGAATTGATATTAAATTGCAAATAACCACCAGCCGTTACATGAAAAAAAATGTATTAACTTATCAATTTACACCCGGAAACCATTGCATATTCATTAAGGGCCACCAAATATGTGCTTGAAGTAACTTTTCCCGGCAGCACTGTGAGATCTTCTATGTCATTATAGCTAAAACACCCCAAACTATTACTTCGCCTCCTCCGCTGTGCCGAGTTGGCATTGTTATGTTACGAAACTCTCTTTATTGAAGTGTCGAATAAAAAATATTTCTTTCCGTAGCTTCCATCTAAAGAAAAGAATGATTCGTTGTTTCATAATATTATCCGCCAGACCTCAGCAGGTTTCGCTAAATAGGTACGAGCAAAGTTTAGCCGGTTTTTTTATTCTTTTATTTTTTTTTATTTTTTATTTTTTTTATTTTTTATTATTCTTCTGGCTTATAAATGGCTTCTTTTTAAATTCGCTTCACAAAGTCTGTGTACAGTTTTGACACTAATTTTTATTTCTCTTACTTACTGTTTATCTCACTTAGAACAGATTTTCCTGTACTCAGAGGGTCTCTTTGCACAAGCGTAGCTTTCCTTAGGAATTTTATTTCTTTTACGCCCCCTCCCTTTAGGCATTTTAGGATTTTAAATTTCTAAATTTGGTTTATCACCAAATTGTTGAGGCAGTTTATACTTTACCTGTATTATTATAACTATATTATTATATTATTTTCTTATTATATTATAAGGTATATTTATATTTATAAGATGTATAAATTAGATTTTCAGTGATTATATGACGTATTGGTCGTAAAGCGGTTAATCCAATTGATTTGTAATATTTAATCAAATTTATAAAATCTAATTTATATTATTTTATAATTTTTATAATTTCATATTTTTATAAATGTAAAAAAATTAATTAATTGTAAATTTCAGGCAAAAACTAACCCAATTTATTACAGCATATTAGGAATTATATTATTATATAATTATGTTATTATATTAAGAATTAATGAATTTGTAATTTCAGATTAAAAATTAATTCAATTTATTACAGCCTACGGCTAAGACCAATTAGTTAATTAATAGATTCTGTTTTCAGGGTATCATTGCAGATTACAGAAGATTGGTGGCATACTGGAGTTGCTGATAAGAGATGGCAGAATGCAGAGCAGTACAATAAAAATGTGATTGTCTTACACTAACAGTAGTTTGAATATTGGCTACCGGGAAATCGGACCAATTATGTCATAACTAACATACTTTTCCTTTCCCTAACCCACAAAAATTTACTAACTATTGGCCGCCAAGGTGTCTGTAACCGGGTCGATCTCAATAATTTAACTAGTATCCTTCCATATCCTTCCAAGTAAATGTAAAAACGGGTGTACTGTGGGCCCGGCGCTTTCCGGGATATCCTGCTTAATGCTTGGCAGTACATTCAAAATCAATCAATCAATCAAAAATTCCTACGAACATCCAAATGCTAATGTGGTTTATATGTTATTATTATTATTTTAGATACAAATTAATTTGACAGTAACAATTGTTATTGCCTCTCACAGCTAGGGTTGTGCAATTTTTTATAGTTGCTTTAATTTTTATAGCGATTACTAAAACTAATTTTTGTAGTAGATTTTAGCTAATGAAATGATTTTAACATTTCCGAAATAGTTTATAGTAAACAGTATGCCATGTACAGAAAATTTATGTAAGATACTTTTATTCTGATTATTATAGAATAATTATTTATAAGAGGATAAGTGCAGTGATAATTATAAAAATATAAAGACAAACAATTGCTTGGCCATGTTGTCACTTGTGCCATTATTATCTCTATACCTTAAATTTCTGAACGATGTCACATATAGATCCTAAAATGTTGTTTATACCCCTACTAAATCCTGTAACTTATGGTACTGGCCAACCACAGCAAACCTATTAATAGTTTCATCTTGGATAATAAACTAGGTTAGAAATAGTAATAAGATTTTTTAACAAGAATTGCCAATTTCATGAATTGATAGAAATTCTTAGATGCATCCTGATCATTGAATCGTCAAAATAGAATTATTAATGTTGTTGGTGAAAAACACGGTATACATTGTTGGCCCATAACATTACAGATATAGTGTAATGCACAATACATTTTAGAGTACGAAGTTGAATATTTGTATTGTCACCAGAATCAGATGTACGTTAGTACATTTCGCACCTGTTTCTTCCGCGCGTTATTATTCAATTCATATATCTAGATGTGATCATAAATCAACTAATAAAGCCGTATTTGAATTTAATTAAAGTGTTTATTAATTTACAATCGTTAGCTATTTATTTCGAAACGTCACAATTATAACAGTCAAAATTATTACAGAACTCGAACAGCAAACGAGCTCTTTACTAAATATGGAAAAGACAATTATTTCGAAAATCGAACGGGGCCTAAGCACATAATAATTATAGTAGTTCATATTTTTATCGATAATTTTTGTATAATATTTATTTTTTATCTAATTTTATTAAAAAATTTTTTCATTTTTGTAATGATATCATCAAACAGTTTTTTAGATTTATTTTATATTTTTTTTTTTTTGTTTTTTTCGATGACAACTCATAATTTTTGTCCGTACAATTTTATTTTACAAAACATTCGGAGTCTCCGTAAAAATTTCGATAATCCTTTTAGCAAAAATTAATTCAATAAATACGGATTTTGATATTATATTTTTAACGGCGACATAGATTTGAAGCCTTGGAATCAATAATTATAATTTAGATGGCTATACTTTCTTTGCGAGTTGTAATAATCGTTATAGGGCTGGGCTGGTGGTGTTGGGGTTTTCGTTAAATCGTCCTTTAATTGTCTAGTTACATTATTTAAATTTTTATCAGCTGATATTATGAAAGTAACAATGAACCTTGGGAGTAATAATTTTTCGTTTATTTTAGTTTACAGACTCAATTTTATTTCTGCAGATATATTTTTAAAAGAATTAAATGATTTTCTTCATGAAGACAAATCAAAGCATAGAATTTTGCTTAGAGATATAACTATTGATTTATTGAAAGATTCCCTGTTGAGAACCGATGTGAAGCTAGCACGAAAAGTTAGCACGATTATTTTAAAATTGTACATAAGGTAATACTGTTATCAAAGATTTAAACCAATATTTATAGTTTATGTCATAAACAATTTAATCAAATCATATTGTTGGCAAATAATTAAAAAAATGTAAATCTTTTTTATGTTATTATCAAACTTTACTTATTTAATTAAAAGTTTGAATAATTTGTTTAATCATAATAATTAAATGTGCATTTAATTCTGTGTACTAAAAAATGTTGGTTGGAGTATTAGATAGCACGAAAAAAAAAATCATAAAGATAATAAATTAAAATTAAAACTAATAAAAAAACAGAACAGCAATATGCGATTTGCATAATTTTTACAAACGATTCACTATAATGAGCACTAAAATAACGTTTTAATTGTAAATTATAAAAAATAAAATATAAATACTTATATCGAAATTATCAAAGTTAATTTAGCATTAACAAAATTTTAGTAAAAACCTGTTGACTAACTATTCGCACTGGACCCTTCCAATCATTTGTCGGATATGAAATCAGTTTTATATGAGAGTAGAATCTACAGCGAACTCATCACAAACATTTCAAAATATTCGTATGGGTCAGAGGGGAGTACTAACACTTCGTGCTAGACCCTTCTAATCATTTGTAGCTCCACTACATTTTTCATAAATATGGAGTTTCCTAACTAGTTTTTTAAATTATGTTTTTATATTTGTAATTTTAATAATGTTAAATAAAATAAAACTAGGATATATATATATATATATATATATATATATATATATATATATATATATATATATATATATATATATATATATATCATAATAACGAAAGGATACATTTCAAATAAAGTTTTATTTTATTTTGATGAAAAGAACCACTTGAAATTTGTTTTAGTCAAAAAGGTCAATTTTTTTAACTTAAAATTTTTGAATGAGTTAGGAGGGTTCAAATATCACTTAAGATATTGAAATAGTAATTTTCGCTTCGATGAAAATATTGAAAGTTTGTAATGAGAGCACTGAATTTAATTTAAATGCTTTTCTTAAAAGGGTACAAGTACTGCTTTGGGAAGTATCATGTTAACGAATTTTTTTTTTAATTTTTAATCACGTTATATAAAAGAAGTGACATTATATTGACTTCATATATTAGGATTCTAAATTCGGATTTATACCATTGGTTGCGAAAAAACTACATTAGAATGAGATGGTTAACATTTTTTTGGGTGTAAATTATTAAAAATAATTGAGTATTGCACGATTCAACAAGTTCAATCTTGAACTCTTTGCATAATAGAGATCTTTAGTTTGATAATAATTTTCATGCCTGTACGATCTTTGGCAATCACCTCATAATTTATAGTAGACACACAAATTGCTAACGATACATTATTAGTAAAAAAGGTTATATGATTGAAGTTCTGATTGAACTTGATATTCTTTTTTTCACTGCAACTAAGCAAGTGATTTAGACTCACATCACTTTGCTAGATGGTCGATGTAGTTTTGCAATTCATTGTTGTACACTTTTGCAATGGCTAATGGAATTAATGTGTTATGAAAAGTCTTTTGAATCATATTCAAAAATTATATTCGCCTCTGCGACACATGCCGGAGTCTACAAATCTGAATTAGTTTTATATTATCAGTAGAAATATTTTAATATTAAGGATATAGATGTTATACTTCACAATACGACAATACTGAGGCCCAGCTTTGAATATAAACTTCTCTCTTGCTATTTTGCACTTCTGCAAAAAATGGTAGTATAACATATATACTTAGAGAAGTTGCGAAGATTAAAATTTTTTACAAAAATTACTTTGAAATACCAGTAAAACCTTTTAGTGCTAGCTGAGTTTCAATTCTCAATTCTTTTCCGTTGATCGTAAAGAAACGAAGTATTATCATTTATGTGACATACCACTCGAACCTACATATCTCATTTAAATATTTCAGATGATAAGTTGTTCGTTTCAGTTATTTTACTGTTGTATACTTTGGACAACTGTGCTGCAGAGCCTACAAGAGCCTTTAGCCAATTTGTTTATTTGCAAAAAATTTAAGGTTGGCATCAATCTAAGTTATAAATAATCATTTTTATAAAACGGCTGGTGGCTTTTTAATAATTAAATGGTAATGCGTTCAGCATGTACTTTCAGCCAATAATTTAAAAAAAATTATTGATTAAATACATTTAATGTGAACCAGCAAAATGCTAATACTGCCATCTATTACAATATAACCCAAGATCGCCCCTAATAAATCAAGTTTTCCGAAAGAGGAGCCATGATCAAAGTATTGAGTATACCATGTTATTCGCTAGAGGTGGCACGATCAAAGTATGTAACTATTTTTCCCGAAAAGGGCAGCACAATCATTGCAAAAAGGTTTTTTTTTTTCATATTGTTCTTCAAAACAATTTGTGTCAAACTGGAAACATAAAATATTACAAATCAACAACAATTACTAAAAAGCTCAAAATAAGAAGAAAAAAACACTAATATAATAGTTATTTATTGTAATTATATTTTAAAAATGAAAATTATAGTCAGCCATGATTTTTGCTTGTTTTTAATTTGTTGTTTGAGATAATTCCAACAGGAAGAATGATGTTCGTTGTTTAATGTATTTATGTACAATGGGGCATATTTTTTGTTCAAGTGTTTGCCGCTGTTTTTGGTGGCTGCACCATATATCAAGAATAGAAAGATGTATTTTGTATCAAAAAATTTAAAAAATTGTAAAATATTTTTATGTGTCAGTAAAAACAGAAATGGTAATCAAGAAATCCATGATGTGATTGATTATTTGAAATAGATAAACAAAATGTTTATTTTAATCAAAATAATTTAAATTTATGATTTGTGCTAACCGTACAAATGTTATAATACGTTAAAAAATATATAACAGACAGGAAGTTATCATCATTTCTTTTAGTATTAACTCTGTTAATACTAAAAGAAATGATGATAACCGTTGATGAAATGGCCGTTGCACCGAAGGCGCGATTAGGTTGCATTCGTTCGTTCGAATTTTATTCAGCATTTTTTTTCGCAAGAATTGGTTCAACATTTGTTTGCATTTGTCATATAAAAACGGTTAATTTAATTGAGTTGTACTGTTTGGTCGGGTTTTATTTAATCTAATTTGTGTTAATTTAAGAGTTTTCTGTTAAATAAAGTGTATATAAAGTAGATTTTTGGCGATTATATGAAGTATTTGTTGTAAAGCGGTTAGCTAAATTGATAATTTTATAAAATCCAATTTATATTATTTTATAATTTTTATAATTTCATATTTTTATAAACGTAATAAATTAATTAATTGTAAATTTCAGGAAAAACTAATCCAATTTATTGCAGCCTGCGGCTTGCAGAAATTACATTATTATATTATGAATTATTTAATTAATATTTTCAGAGTCATTAGTAATTTTAGGGCAAAAACTAACACAATTTATTACAGCATATGGCTTGTAGGAATTATATTATTATATTAAGAAAATTAATCAATTTGTAATTTCAGATTAAAAATTAATTCAATTTATTACAGCCTACGGCTAAAAGCAATTAGTTAATTAATAGATTCTGTTTTCAGAGAACCTTTGCAGATAACAGATGAATGGTGGCATACTGGAATTGCTGACAAGAGATGGCCGAATGCAGAGCAGTTCAGTAAAATAGTGATTGTCTTACGCTAACAGTAGCTCGAATAAAGACTACCGGGAAATCGAACCATTACTGTCATTACTGACATACCTTTCCTTTTAAAAAATAACTAACTATTGGCCGCCATGGTGTCTGTAACCGAGTCGATTTCAATAATTTAACTAATATCATGCCTTATCCTTTCAAGTGTATGTAAAACGGGTGTACGGTGGGCCCGGCCATATATCCGGGAGATCCTGCTTAATGCTTGGTCATACATTCCAAATCAATCAATCAATCAAAAATAATATATGTGCATTATTTTTATGATTTGCAACAGTATAAAGTATAAAAATATGATCATAAATCATTATTATTTGTATTTTTTTGTATTGGTATGTCTAAACAGTTTTTAATGATATTAGTGCATATTGAAAATTTATGTTTGTATTTTTATTTGCTAATTTTTTATTTTAATATGTATAATTAAGATTTAAGTCGCGAATTTTTAACTTGTTTTTGATGTAAAAATATTTTTAGCAGAAGTAGCTAGTAGCTAAAACAATTATTTAAAAAAACTGTAAAGGAAATGAAAACAAAATGTAACGGAAATGACGAAACATACGAAAATTATGAAAATCATATTCGATCAAACCAATTACAAACTATATGAATGTATGTGTGAACGTATTTGTATCGGTTCGAATAAAATGAAATAAAATAAAAAAACAAAATTCAAAATGCAATTGTATGTACCAAAACAAAACCAACTACAATGTATATTTTGATTTTCATGTCTTTATAAGCCGAGTAGAAAGTTTAATTGTCAGATGCACCAAAACAAAATATACATTTGAACAAAATGTATATTAGCAAAGCCTTCTATATACACATTTTTTTATGGTTTTTGAACGGTACTATATTACACAAGAAAATAATGAGTTATATGTTATTTTGTAAAGGACCGCCTGATCTACGCGATGAGTTTAATTTTTATTATATAAGGTTTTGGTGACTGTGTTCACTAGGATATAAATATATTCAATTCGTTTCGCTGCCATGTACAGAAGGTGGTTTTGTTCTACCAGGTCAGTGTTATCATCTAATGCTATTGACGGGTGACGTCAATGTGAATATCTCTAAGCCATCACCTCAACTATTTGTTGATTTCAACGATTGAATTTGAATTTCTGTTGAGACAAAAATGGCTTAATTACTTATAACTAATTTTAGTTACTTTATTTTGTAACGAACTAAATAAATAATAATAAATACTATACAAAATTAAACTATTTTGTTCAAATATTGCAAACTAAATGACCATTTTAATTTATATTCGGACAACTCAGTGCAACTTGTAGATTAATATTTTTTTTTGTGATTTATAAAATAAATTATTTATTTATTAATATGTTGTCCTGATTATTTATTTCGTATTAATTTTATATTTTCTTTTATATTTATACAATTTTATTATGTAAGTCTTATTTATAATAAATTAAGTAAAACCATAATATAAATACATACAGTACTACCATCATAAGAAAAAACAGTTTACCTATTGAAGTTCCAGATGTCGGGTCGATAGAATATCGTCAACGTTAGAATAAATATATAACATTTAGGCGATTAAACATATACAATTATTTTGTTTATTTTAAAACGATATCAGTAGCGACATCTTACATGCTATGGTAGTACTATATATTTTATACTATTTATATTTCAGGCTGTAATAAAAAATCCTGAAGATGGGTAGTTAACCCGAAATATTGATTTAATAATAAAAAATAAAAGATTGGATTATGTTTTAATAATTAAAATAATTTTTTTCCAATTATTGGCTGGGAGTACATATTGAATAAACTAATATTTAACAAAGAAAGTATAAACACACTAACATGTTTATTGTAACCTTAAAGGTAATAAAAATTTCTGGCAAATAAAATGGTTTGATTGAAATATATTTGTCTTACTTTTAGTGATTGACGTTCGCGTGGTCTATGTCTAACCAGTCTTTCAGATTGTACATCAAGGATATACGATCTGCTTCTATTTCCAAAGCATTTATAGTTCTTGCATATTTTGCCGAGTGGAAAATCTTTTAAAAGAAGTTTGCTTCTTGAGTGACACGAAAACAGAATATGAGTAAAGATTTTTAAAAATCACCAGGCCTTAATTAATCATTTACCTAGATCATTTATAAGATTTTTCTTGTCAATTTTTAATTGGCGATTGTTATCCAACGTCACAACGGACAACAATTAGTTACACACAATTAGTTAAACACTTTGACCATACCTATATACGACTGGTAACTAAAGATTTATAAAAAAGAATTAGATCAGTATTAAAGCCCAATGATTTGATTGTTTCGGTTTGGTGTTTAGCGAGCAAATTGAGAAATTAAAAAAAACTTTATCTTGGATATATATATATATATACATATATATATATATATATATATATATATATATATATATATATATATATATATATATATATATATATATATATGTATATGTATATATATATATATATATATATATATATATATATATATATATATATATATATATATATATATATATATATATATATATATATTTATAATCATATAATATATCTTTTTGGTTCGAGGTCAGGCCCGTTTCACCTCATGGTAAATATTTACTCCACATAGCGTTAGTACAATATAAATAATTAATACAACATAATTTCCTCTCCCCCATACAAGATATGTTTATCTTTAATATATAAAGTATATACATAATTTGTTGGAATGAGTTTACCATTCCCAAAACACCTGTTTACCAAACAATTTTAATTTTAATGGAAAACTTTTATTTTCCTGTCTGAAAACATTTCAAAGAGAAATTATTTAGTTTTAGCAATAAAAAATGGAATTTTTCAATTAAAATTCCTTATTTCTACTTATTTATTTAGATACACATATATATACATATTATTTATTTCATAAAATTTATTTAAACAATTACAATTTATAAATTTTATTTTAACTTTAACTTTGTGTACGCTTTTTTTATTACAGAGCAAGCGAACGATCACCATTTGATGGGTCATGCTGCGGAGGTGGTTATGCCACAGTTGATTCGTTACCGCCATCGCCGACCGATAGTGATCCACCGCCACCACCTAGGTAAGTTTAAAAATATTTAATAGTAAATATTCAATGGTAAATAAGTAATCGTATAGTCGTAAAGTATTGTCTTTTATTTATATAAGCCAAGCCAAATTAAAAGCATTCTAAGCTAATTAATAAGCAAATAGTATGGGCAGACCATTTTAAAACTGAAAGAATTGCAACCAAAGCTTTAGAACTGTATTTGTCAAGTATTTTGGTTCAGCCAAGTTTTGTAATGTTTGTAAAAATATATTTGTGGACAATAATGCTCCTAGAACAGGTATGACCATAATTCATATAGATTCATAAAAACGGAAGAGGTTAACTAAAGCAACTGTAAAAAAGCGAATAAGGTCAAAACAACCATTCTTGAGCCAGATCTCAAGATACAAGGCTTTAGGTTTAAAGATAAAATATCAGTTGAGGGAATGATTAAAGGATATATTTTAAAAAAACTAAATGCTCATAAAGCCTTCGTCCTCAGCCTTCAATTCTGCAAATGATGATGAAAAATCTTCGAACAAGGTTTTGCGAAAGTAGTATAAATAATTTGGCAATGATATTCAGGTGATATAAACAACCAGTGAAAAGTTAAATTTGAGCAAGAAATAACGATTGTCAATGAACCATGTATCGAAAGAACACCACAAAGTGTGTTAAATACGCTGCTCATAGACCAATAACCTAAATTTTCCACGCAACATTAATGGTTTTGACGATGATGAAACAACGTAAGCGGTCTTGTCTTTAAAAAAAAACGAAACCGATCTCGATAATATAACTAAGTTTGAAGTATTATTTGGTATTATATAAAACGTCAAAGTGGATTAGAATAGGGTTATTATTACTATAATTGAATTATTATGAATAAACTATAATTTAACTATCTGGCCAGGCGAATCTCGTTCCGCCCCAAAACACTTAGTTTAAAAACACCAAAATTCCAGTTTTGTTCTGCATACTTCCAACGACCGAGCAATTGGCGCAGTGGTTAAAGCTGCGGTGTTTGGGGCGGGAGGTACCGGGTTCGAATCCCAACAGGGGAGGGTTGCAAAAGGGATTTTTCATCACTTGATTTCGATCGGTGATGACGATGAACACAACTATGACCCCCTGTTGGAGTGCAGAGTCTATGGGCCGAACCATCGTCCATGTCAGTACAGGATGGCATGGAGCAATGCAATGCGCAGATGGGATATTCAACAATCGCGAACCTGTATTCGTGCGTCCTCGATTTGGCCCTAGTAAGTTGGCGTAAAGTAAGGACGTTAAATAAACCGCGAAAGAGTAGGGTGAGCTTCGGCCCCAGAAAATTGTAGGGATTAAAATATAAAAAAAAAAATAAAAAATACTTCCAACGATTGACCTTACGATTTGTTAATGCGATTCGTCATAGCGAACGCCAAACGAGCGAAGAACTGAATGCGCTTGAAGTCGAACGGAATGTCAGTTGGATTAAGAGGAATTCTCGGAATTAGAACATCCTCTCCTTTGAATTTGCCCTTGATGATCATCGCTTGAATCACGTTGTTCATCAGTTTCTTCACAGCCAATCGCGTTCCATTACACAATCTCGGATGGTTCCGATTGTGCAGCAGATTATCACAGATCCGATATTGAGCATCAAGTTATGCGGTTGTATTCCCGGCAAATCAGGCGCATTAAAAAACTCGGTTGGATAGTTAGTTGCCTCGCCTTGATTGATCTTACAGTAAACGGAATTGTAACAATGAATTTCCCTAGCGATTTGGTGTTGAATCATGTAATTTGATTGATTACATCCTTATTCTTTGCTGAGCGATGAAATGAGCGCTAACAGTTGTTTGGAAAAATCAGCAGTTGATAAGTTATTCTGTAACGTGACTCTCATGTACGTGGTTAACTGCAACTTCTTCACATAGCGCCATAAGGTCGACCATTTCAAACGCTTTCACGCGTTGAGTTCATATGCAGCTGTCGATCTCGAAATGATAGGTAGCGTTTGACATAAACCACCATCCAGCAGAATCATCGATTTGCCAAAACATCTTGAGTCACTTGGTAAATCCTTCATCTTTCGATTGAACGCTTCCAATGATCATGCAATTGTGTGCAATTTTGCACTAATCTGATGATGATTTTTCATTATTGCAATACCTTGCGGCCATCGCCGAGTTTTTGGCAATTAAGCACACTGGCTTGTCATTCGTGTGAATATTCATCGGCAATTTCAATGCAGAATGTGAGGTCCGGCCGCCGTTCAGCAATGTATCTCCAATTTCCGATGATGCAACAACTAATGATATTTGACATCTCGATGAAATTGTGGGCAAAAGAAATGAATTTAAAAAGATTTTACCTGTTCCACCAGAAACATCAAAGAAGAATATTTTCGTTTCCTTCGTCAATTGCCTCCTGTGCAATCAAAAGCGGGACATTTGTTGGTACTATGCTCTCGTTGCAATTCATGATTAAATGCATGGTGCATCGAACGAATTGGTGCTGGCATGCCCAATTTCGACAAATAGCTGCCGCACATAAGCAAGCATATATCTTCGATCATGATGAAAGCATCGTTGCGTATCTCGTCGTTCATTCCACGCTTATAATTCAATGTTGCAGTGCGAATTCAACGCAAAATGTCATCAGCCATCTCGTCCTTATGTTTGTTCCTCAATTCCAATGCGTTCGGATTTGAACTGTCGGCGCAGAAACAGTGACATTGGCGAGTATTGAGTGTAATAACTTTGCCCTTGAATCTTTAAAATAGATGGCAATTTTGAATATGATGAGTGCACTGCGTCAACATTACCGAAATAATGAACAAGTGGTGAAGTCATTACAAATAATGTCATGTAAAAGCTTTGATTGTACAGTTGTGTGTGTGCAAAAAATGTCTGGATAGCGTTGTATCTCCATAGAGAAAAATACGCATTAGCTCCGGTGGCGAAGTAAAAATCGGCAATTTAATCCGGCAGACAATGCGCCAATATCAACGCGCAAAGATCTTTGTAGCCGATTGTAGAGCCATAATTGAAAGCAGCGCGATTCAAGTCGACGTTTACTGCACTTCTTTGTCGAGTTACGTTTTGTCGAACCTGAGCTAGTGACCGTGCAGCGCGAACTTGTCCGATATGAACACGTCTCTGTTCATTTAATTCTTCGTGTTGCTCTTGCGCTTCAGTGAATTTCGGTCGTTCTTCGTTCTAGGTATCTTCTGATAGCCGGCATTTTAATCAAAAATCGATTCCTTAAAATTACAATGATTCATTTAACTTTGAAGTCATTAATCCACAATAATGATTTTACCGATCGAATCAATCTCAGTCCCGCAATCCAATTTGATAACCACACTTGTCACCAATAAATTTGTAAATAGAATTATCGAAATCGTAGAAATCACATCAAACTTTATATGATTGTAATAATGGTATTGTTTATGGATCTAATGCACACAATTCGAATATTAAAAAACGGTGGATTAATACTCAAAATACCAATTTAATAGCAGCAAGAAAAATGACGAAAATGACAATGCGAAAAAAACACTTGTCAAATTGCACAACACCTAAGTCAACGTCTACTGGGTTGTGGCATTAATGATCAAACCTCAGCGCCATCTCTTATATATCTCATTAACTTTGTATTTTTATCAATTTATTTCTCGTGTTTTTGAGATTTTTAAAGCTTTGCATCGCTTTTCACGCTTTGCAGAGTCCAAAATCACCAAAACACGCAAACAATTTAATATTTCGTAGAAAAAAATTCAATTTTCTTCGGGTTTTTCGGAAGTTTCCTAGTTTTCCACTTAGATTTTCCAATTTTTTTCTTTTAAAAGACCATCTGGATCGGATACGCGCGGATCCTGTACAAAAATATCATTTTTCGATTTTCCGAATTTTCTGATTTTTCCGATAGATTTTCGAACACAACAAACAAAACTGAGCCAAATCGGTTTACCCGTTCTCAACTGATGGCGCACATACATTTTTTACAACATTTTTATATATTTAGATAAAAAGATCCTAAACCAATTTTATCTCCTGCTCAAATAAAAACACTTCTCTAAGATACTACTGCAAATCCATTCAGTATCAGCAAGTCATCGAACCAGCAAACCAGGAATCTAAATATTTCGGAAACGGCATCAGAAATTCTTATCAAATTGCTAACTTCTTACATAAAGTCATTTATTCAGTTGTACCTTACTTGATTTACTTTCAAGAGCTTCCAATTGCATAGTATAGGTGGTAAATTAAAATATCACCATTATAAGATGGATTCAAATATTTTATAATTTATATAATAAACATTGCCTGATGCAAATAGCATCGGCGCTTTCTTTGGTAGAGATTTCCTGTTTTGTTTTTAGTTTGTGTTTGTATTGGTAAATCAATCTATAATTTTCGAAAGTACCGTTGATATTTCGAGTTAATCATTACACATACAGATGCAGAACATCTACAACAACTGCAAGTGAGCAGATCGTCCGTTAAAGGTTCACGAACCAAATTCAAAAACTATTTCACTTTGTCAAACAATAATTGCGACATTCGCCGCTTCGATGCGACTTGGAGTTTTCACAACTTTAGTGGACAGTTCAAGCTAAATATATAGTTTGCAAATAAATATAACAATAAAAGGGAAATTTTTCATGCGCACATATTCGAGAGATTAGAGAACTTAAATCTAATTCAAAAAATCTGTTTTCAAAAAACTTGATTTCACTTTCTTCTTAAAATGGGAAGAGGAAGTTGAAAACAGGGTTTGTCAAATACGCTAATATGTGACTAGCAGTGCCAACGATGACATTTTTTTGCCGCAAAAAAATTCAAATTACGGCTTCCATTGTCACGTTCTGACGAAGTAAAAGGCTTCCACTTTGCATTAATTACCACCATACGCTTTGCTCGGAAACAGTAATCAACAATGCAAATATTTTTGTCAATATCAAAGGAACCACAGTCCACAGGTTATAATACACAAAATAATAAAGAAATCACCATATTATTTACATATAGCACTTCATGTTTCAGTGACACACACTCAAGTTCCTGAAATTAGGAACTGCCACGGTAAATGCTCGTAATAGTAGTTGTAGTATCGTTATATATCGCATATTGCTCGATTCTGCGTTGCAACTAAGCTTTATAAGCAAGAGCTTGGTATATATGGTGGGTCTGGAAAGGTAACAAACAGTCAATGGGTTAAATGAAATTAACTCGAGTCTCGGATTAGTTCTTAAATGATGGATTTGGAAATGTTGGTAGTTTCGTGAATACCTACACTTGGGCCTTGCCGACAGTTTTGGTTGGATCAGAAGTGTTTTTTGAGATATTGAGCTCCAATCAAGCTCAATCTTCATGAAAACAAGCTTGGATGGATAACTTTTATAAATACGTTTTTTAAACTACCGTATATAAAGTTCAAATTTCGGAAGAAGCTGTGCCAGCCTGCGCTGCAAAATAGAAAAAGTTGGTCAATTGAAGGCTACTGTAGCGACACCACCTTACCATGAAAGAAAAAGAGCATGAAAAACATTTTATTCAAAATACCACGCGTAACGGTTTAGGTTGTTCCATTATTCTAAGCTGCTACTAAACGAAGACGTAAAGAAGATAAGAGCTATAGCTATTGGATCATAATCATCAGCGTACTAACTAAAATGAGGCACACTTTCCGTCAAGTTCAAAAGCGATTCGATTGGATTTTTACATCGATGGTATGCTTTCATATTAACGGCATCAATGCAAAGTTCTGGAAACCTTAAAAGCCGGAATGTTGGACCTTCACAAGACGTCTTTAAAACCCGCTCGTTTATTGGAGCAAATACATCGAGTGTTTGCGTACGTACATCGTTTCATTGACATACATATAAGGTGCAAGGTAGTTTTGACAGCATGTTTACACATAAAGAGCTTATACGATCGAAAAAATCCATCATTTATACTGTGCAGTATGATGTCTTTTGCATGAATATCAAATGCCTTCTAAAAATGAGCCAGAACAGGTAAAAAGTATGCTTTAAAAGAGTTCAACCAATTCATAGATGATCGGACGACTGAAGGAAGCGATTTTGTCGTACGATGTTAAGTATCTCATATTATTGCCAAAAAATTATCAATTTGTTTATGCGCTTTTAGAGCACTTTCATTTAAGCGACATGGCTCGTCGCACGGTTCATCATTTTATTATCTGTTTTCGACATCACCCCATATATTATCAACAGATAATGCGTAATTTGCCAGCTCAAAGTGCACAGCCTTCCAAATGTTTGGTCAATTCGCGAGCTCACTTCTGGGATCCCGTGAAGCTTCCCTATAAACATCGAAGATATCGCGATCATTCGGTTCTTGCACATTTACCGTCACGCACACCACAATTCGGCGTTAAATTTAAATACGAGTCTTAAGCTCGAGACATTTGATGCCAATGTCAAATGACCCCACCGATTTAGAGGTTCTGATAAAGGTTCTGGATTACTGATTAGGTAACTGATTAGGTTCTACTGATTAGCGAATTGCTTATTAACACAATTGAACGTGATTTAAGCGCCCTAAACATCAATTATCTTGATCGTTATGAACGTATTCATCATAAGTAGCAGTATTTTTAGAAACATAGGTCAAAGGAGTGCATGTCCTCGTAGAAGTCCCATTTAAATAGAGATTACAGACGAATATAAATTTAGGCACATTGACATTGGTGGCAGAAGATAAGAAAGCACGTTACTTCTTTTCAACCGGTGGCAGTATGTTCCGGTGCAATAAGTATAGTCCTACCAAATCATTGAAATCTGACATTCAATTGTAATGTTGTCATTATAAGACATTGCCTAATACACAAAGCATCAGTGGTACCTTTGGTATTAACTTTTCGATAAAAAAATATTTAGTATCCTTTCGAGCTGTCAATCGAGCTGTATTTCCGAGCAGGTACTAAATAACCCGTCACTAATACATCTACAACAGTTGTTATTGGCTAATATAGTTTTGGCCAAATTGTATAACGCCGAATTTTATTTTAACCTATTTTCAGATACCGTGTCGTTATGATGGGTGATTCCGGCGTCGGCAAAACAGCACTAGTATCACAATTTATGACATCAGAATATATGCATACGTATGATGCGAGCCTAGGTGAGTCAAAAGGTATAACAAATCATTTTACTTTTTATTTCGTTTTATTTAAATATAATTTAAATGTTGATTTGATTTTGTTTGATTAATTAAATTAAAATGTCAAATAGATCAACAAAAAAAAATGTATTAATTAATTTAATTAGAAAAGTTTTTTTGTGTATAGCATAGATTCCATAAATGTTTATATATCTATAATATTATAACATATAACATCTCATCCGCATTTTATGGACGTCCTTGTATTAATGTAACATCATGTATCCATTGTAGATAATTAGTAACACGAGTGTATCCAATTAGTAATCGTGTAAAAATGTTGCCACTATACCAATGTTGCATATTTGTTAAAAACAATCCACTGTGGTTTTTTAATCCATCACCAATCATCACTAATATGTATATAATCGAAGCTTAGTCATTTTGTAACATACTAACACATCATTATTATATCATCGGGCTTACCTGGAACTTGCACCGGAGCAATAAACTCATTCAAAACTAATTTCGATGGTAATTGTATCAATGCAATATTATTGCTCTTCCTATCATGTGGGTTCACTAAAATTCGTGTTGTATTCACTTCAACTATGTGTTGGGGATTGGCCAAACCGAACTTTAAGCGATAAAACTCAACAACATTTTCGTGACAACAATACACTTTTGCTACACAATCAGCTCGACATAACACCCAACTGTCAGATAACAATAATCCGTAGCATAAACAGTTGCCAGCATGATTATTGGTTTCGACTAATGCCGGTGAAGAAAATGCCCTGTCATCAATTACGCAACCACCGAGTACAGAGACACGCGAACGACATAGCTCAGTAAGAATGACAGTGACAGTTATGAATAATTTTAACATGTCGCGTCCTCAATATACGATCGTGATTCAAACAACTTTTTTAACCATATGCATAATAATTTGTTGGATAATTAGGCAACATATTTTAGTTCTATGTAATTGATTGATAATTATTGATAAGATATAGCATTATTTTGTTTTATCATCAAAATATTATGATGTCAATAAATATTTTGCCGTAGGGGGATGAGTTTGATTACTGTCATAAATCGCTTTATTAGATAATTTATCGTAATTACGACGAAATGAGAATGAAATTTAGTCGGATAATTGAATTAGGGAAGATATCGTATCGCATTTCCAATTATTAATTTATAATTTTTCAATTTAAGTTAATTGGTGCCACCAATTTATATTTTTGTTGCCGTTAACTTAACAGTTTTTCTATAACCAATTTACTTTATGTCATACATTATCCTACTTAAAACTGTAAAATTTAACAGATCAGTTGAGAGAACTTCGAGGTTTGTTCTTAGTGGGAGTAAATTCTCTAACTGGATCAGTTTACAAATAATTCTACAGAGTCAGTAGTCTACGTTTTTTTGGTTAAACTTGATGTGGACGATACATTCAAAGAAGTTACTTAATACGCCATACCTATTTGTCACCTAATAGACTCATCGAGGACGTTTATATAGCTCCTTCAAACCATATACTCATTCGATTTCAGAATGCTATCTAATATAATAACGCTATATCTTAAAAAATTCAGAAGGACTTATGTGAAAATATAAGTCCGACCTAGCGTCCAATAACGAAGAAAGAAAGATTACTTTGCGATCACGCACGATCTCTACTGATGCTCGCACATTTTTGCTCATAAAAAATATCCACTTGGAAATATAGACACACCCTCTTAAGAAATTCAGAAGTTAAATTGGCTATGTGATAATTGCTAAGTTTTGATCACAAATTTGAAGGTATGGTCATCAATTGGTCATTGCAAAGGTACGATGGCAGTTGTCGTACAAAACAGGGATTACAGGAAAACAAAACTTATATGTTTCAATTGTGAAGGTCTGATAAACGAAGCTACGAAAACAAAATATCAAAATCACCTTCCTGATGATGGTGACGCTCTAAGAATGTATTGAAAATACAGTTATCATTGCAGGTGACTCTCGGTACAGCCAAAGTTAATCCCAAAAATAATTGGTTTGATAAGGAGTATCGTATATGGTTGTCGAGCAATAAAATATAGCCTTTAGAGAAGCGAAAATATAGGTTTTACAATCACAGACAACAACAAAAGCAACAAAACTTTCGGGCGTATGCTCTTCTTTGCACAAAGTAATTTATAGGTGACCATTAGAGAGGATTTCGTCCGAATCGTTCAGTCAATGACGAAGTTTCTTTTCTGAAGATGACTCTAAATATAACGAAATATCTCGTGACGTACATCAGGTGTTCTTGGATCTCCAGCTGTGTCCATAAAATAAATACATACAGTACTACCAACATAAGAAAAAAACAGTTTACCTGTTGATGTTCCAGATGTCGGGTCGATAGAATAATGTCAAAATTAAGAATAAATATATGACATTTAGGCGATTATACATATAAAAATATTTTAATTATTTTAAAACGATACCAGTAGTGACATCTAGCACTTCAATGGGCTAACATACAATGGTAGAACTATGTGTATTTATATTATGCTGTGTCTCAATCGAACGGGAGAGTTTATGGTTTGCTTTATACAATATCTGGAAGTACATGAAAAATATGCGCGTCGATGTAAAATGACAATAATGCAGTCTAAATGTTGTGTTAAAGTAGAGAACAAGTTGTCGGAAGTTTCTGCAGTTAGCTAGGGTATACGATAAGGAGATATTCTGTTCTCGATACTCTTTAATCCCATGTTAGAATGTATCTTTAGTAAAAGTAATACTTCGTAGAACAACATTTTATACGATCAGTTCAACCAGGTTCTGGCATATGCATGTAAGATTTGTATAATTGGACAGAATGGGCCACCCTGTAAAAGAGTTACTATAGATCCACTTGGACAATACTCAGCTTTCGTAGGTGTCAAAATCAATGAGTCTAAAACAAAATATATGATCACATACGTTTTAAAAACATAGACACAATTTATTTTTGTAATGGTGGTCACACATTTGAAAGAATCACGGATTTCCAATACCTAGAATCCCTTGTCACTTATGATAATTATGTGGGATGTGATATAATGGCCGCTGGCAACCGTGCTTTGTATTCCGTTCGATCAAGTTGTTGATCAGACTCGTTATCATGTGTGCCTATGAGGGTTGAACCCTGCGACGGGAGTAATTGGGCAGAGGTCGCTGTTGTGACAATGGCTTCTGGGGATAGAAAATTACTCGTATTCTTCTGGATGTCTATAACAATACGAAGAGGAAGCTCGGGGCCGAAACCGTTAGAGCCGGATTTTTGATTCGGGACGAACAATGGCCTGTAAAATTATTATTATTAAAATCCTATTAAATATTTGTCTGAAAATATAGAAATAAATCAAAAATGACATAATCCATCACACTGCGGTTTTAGATGTCAAAATTCATATGAGTTTTCCCAAAAATAACAAAAAAAAAATATTTAACCTCCCACTGTCAATCTATAAATGAATTGTTGAAAACATAAAAATATTTGTAAAGTTCTTATATATAGTCTATATCATATTGGTTCGTTTTATCATATATGGATGTAAAAGGTATTTTTAGAAACCCCACCTAAACCAAAGGTCACAATGATTAAAATGAAAAATTTAATGGTACCAATCAAAAGCTTTAAATTCAATTAAGAGTCAGAAGAATCAAAATCTAGTGAATAATATATTATATATTATTTTATATATATTTCAAAACTATATAATTTCTAATCGAATTAAAAGACAAAAGTTCAGGATCATTACTTTACAGATTAGGTTTGGTAAATTCCCTTTATATCCACTTATACATTAAAATGCGGTAGCAACAAAATACGAAACTATGGTAAAAATGATTTACGACCATAAAAAAAATTAAATTAAAATTAAAGTTTGTTTACGACCATCGTCATTTTGAAAGGCGAATTAATATAAGTACATCGAATAATACGTATATACACCATTCAATCGTAGTTGAAGTATATATAAACATCATTATTTTATGGCTCGTTTCAAAATAAATTTTAAATGCGGATTTTAAAGGAGCTTAAAGCTCGTTTGTGTTGACTTCTGGCATTATTTCTTCAAATGTCAATAATATATGTGTAAAAGAAAAATTTGTAGTTTTTCCTGTGATTTGTAAGCACTATTTCTAACGAAAGTACGAAATAAAGTCTGAATTTGGCAAACTCTGCGGCCACTCTCGTGAAAATTTCACAAAATCCGTACCCCGATTTTGTTCGTTTTTTTATTCATTCTAACGCAAGAGAATTGAAAATTTCGTGTACGTAGACAGTGTATAATATACACAATTATTATTGTGTGATCCAATTTTATTTTAATGTGTCAGTTTAATTCTCATGTAAACTACGCCTAAATGTTGTTTCAATAAAGCCTAAATGTGGAAGCGGTTGAAATCGGTTACCGAATGAGTATTATTTTCCCAACCTTTCGATGTGACGATAGATGGCTTATACATATAAAATCAAAAATCAAAAATCAAATGTCGTTTTGTATTTTCATTCAAAGAAAAATATTATAGACGGAACTATAAACTATTTTGATCGAGAATCGAACAGAGAATAAAATTTATGTTTCAAAATGGTAAGTGTTCACAATTTTAAGTTTCAAAATGAAAAATCAAATCACAAAATCAAGTTTCGAAATGTCATCATTCATCAACAAAAAAATGTAAACAACATGCGCAAATACACTGCGCATGTACAATACCACGAACACAAACACCAATATTAATACGTTCCGGTTTAACAATTCGTACGCATGAGAATTACAAAAAAACGAACAAAATCGGGGTACAGATTTACTAAATTGCAGTGTGTCTGGCGTGAAAGTCAGCGATTCATAATTAATTTTACTTAATCGACTTTTCAAACTAAACTTTTCAAATTATTCAAGCTTCCGCTATTGCCTCATAGGTGCTAACTAAAAAATCAATTTACGAGGTTACTTTTCAAATACTTTTCATTTTTACTGTGAAAATAGCAGCTAAAAACGAATTTGAAGGTAATAACGTAGTTCAAAGAAAAGGATAATTTGTATATGACGAAAGAAAATTAAAACCCGAAACTTCAATTTCGATATCTTGAAAAATGAAGGTTTTTTCAACCCTCCTTATTTAACTGAACCTATTTTAAAAATAACTGATCAATGTTCAGATTTTTGATTATTTATATCGTTTTAATTGTAGAATAGATTCTATCGATATTTAGATCGATACACAAAAATGTATTTATCGATAAATTAATTTCTTTGATGCCCAAAAGGGTTGCAACTCAACTATATATCGACTTTTTTTTAATTCATCTTTACTTAAGTAGATGTCATACATGGCAAATAAATATACATACAGTTGCAAGTTATATATAAAATAATTTATACTTCCTGCTTTATACGCGAGGTGGTAGTTAATCGAACGATCAGATTTTTTTATATATTTTTCTGCAAGGTTTGAACACCCTATACACACATATATGTATCTACATATATTATATTGGAGATATGTAAAACAAAGAGACTAGAAAAAGTTACATGACGATTAGTAACTGTCGAGTTTGGACGTCTATTTTTAAACTATATAAAAGTTTGATCAAGTTATTATTAGTTGCAATAAGTGAGATTGTATTAATTACTACAACTACATAGTTCAATTACATATTTTATAAGTGCAGTTAAATATGTAACATAAATATATTCGAAATTGTTAAAAAAAGAAGAGGTCCGAAACCAGCGGTGACATCAACTTTAATATTAGAAGCCTTAGTAAGCTTTGGAATTTTCGAGAACAAGGAGCTGAAAAATAAAAAGAATATCGTGTGGCAGCAAATCTGTGACAGCTTGCAGAATTTGCTTCAACCTTTGAATCTTTATTTACAAGTACATGGTGACAGAAACAATATACAATCTTTGTATATTAAAAGAAAAAATCTTTATATTCCGACAATTAAAAATCAGCATGACCAGGATGAGTATAATCGGGACTCTCTAAGCGATGAAGTTATTGACTTCACAGTGACTGCAGAAAAAAAGTTCGAAAAGCAAAAAGGACATAATAAATTTTCAGATTACACTTTCTGCTGAAAAATGGAAGGAAATAGAACCGTTGAAGAAAATTTTGAAGTCTGGAATGGAAATAGACATGCTCAAGGAAAACTGGACTCACATTTTAGTACGTGCCATGTGGGATGTTCTCCAGCTTCATAACTTCAAAAGGCATATAGTTAGAAACTATGACTATTTTATGAAAGCTATGGGTTATTGTGTTGTTTGCAATAACTATTTAATAATTACATGCAACGGATCACCAGAAAGTGATAATCCAGTAATCCTAAACGTGGAGACAAAAGATTCTAGAGGAATACCGCATTCAACCAAAAGAAGGATGACCAACAAAAAACGAAAAACCATACTATGCGCGATATTTTAGTTTGGAAATTATTTTTAATAATTTTATTGTCATATAGACTTTTACTCACAGAAATTCAACAAACTTGTCTTTACTTCTTCATATTATGTGTTAGGTAAGAAACAATATTTATTATTTATTGTCTTATATTTTTTCTAACTCTTTTAATATTTTTAGGTGTCATTCTGTACTCTGGATATATTCTTGTTTTACAATGGAAATAAAAGGATCCCAATTTAAAACGCTTAGTTTATTTCCGTTAGTTTAGAAAATTTAGATTTAATATTGTGAATAAATATATTAAATTCATTACCAATAAAAGACTTTTTATTTAAAAAGCTAATTTTTTCATTATTGAAATTAATAAAATTAAATGTGTACGTAAAAATTTCGCCTAGATGGTACATATAATTGTAACGTATAAGCGAGTCGTAACTGTTACGCTTTTACGTAAACATTACGAAGATTTTTATTTACACGAATACATATATAAAGGTGTTCGTAAATTAGTTTCAATTCTCTCATGACAAATGTTTCATTTACGTAACATAAAGTGTACTGTAATTTAGTGTAACGTTTACAAATAGTTTAAAATTGCAAAGTCTTCATAAAATGTACGTAAACGTAGCTCCGTGCCAAAAGGGTAAATAAAGTTAGCGAATTATATGAATGTGCACGTAATAGCTGAATAAATGTTTTTGTGTTTGTGTAGCGATTGTCGCTACATATCTAACAAATAGAGATGTCGGATTATTGCTAAGATAGTTGTTCAACAAAAGAATATCAGCTTTCTTGAAATCATATTTAAATTTATTCTTAAAAATATCAGCAAGATCACAATCTACAAAATACAATTTAAATAATAGTGGAGTGTGGTACATACTGAAATAGTCATATCCAGACAAGATTCTATGTAAATGTATTCCAGCGATGAAATCCCTAGGTCCAATGTATGGCCAAAATTATTGACTTAGTTAAATTATTATATTTCCAAAATTCGCGAAACAATCTAACATATAGTTAGACAGCAAATCTGCTGTAGAACTCACAAATACATAATCAATATACCAAAAAATGTTAGTAGATTATCAACTAAATCCTAGGTAAACATCAGCAGTAAGATATGTTAACCCCAACAATGAGTAATCAGAATGAAGTACACTTTACCTCGATAAAAACACACTCCTCTCTCGCACAGATGAGGTTAAATTGTTCAAACTCAAGATCGTTTTCTACAGTTATAATATATTAACGATCACGACGACACACGGAGGAGCATAACGGAAAATATTCCCCATCTCAGATTTGAAATCATCATTCAACCAAGCTTCCGTAAAAATTACGATGTCACAAATCAAAAATACTGTACGAACTAATCGGGGTACTGAGAACAAAAAATTCTACCATTATATAATATTAGTTTTTTCTTAAATTATTTAGAATTTTTGATTCACAACACTGATACAACTGACAGTACTAGACAATTTCTCAAAACTAATGGGAATATTTAATTTTTGTTTTTAAAACATTTAAACAAAGGAGTTGATAATTATCGCCTACTAATTTACTGATCAAAAAAATAATGTTTCAATATTTACACTACAATATATTATGTACTCTCTTAATTAGATTGAGAATACTCTGTATTCTCTATTAAACTTAAGTTTTTGTATACAATAAACAAGCTTCATAACTAAGCTGAATAACATCATCAAACGGAAAGGGCAAGAAGTCCATTTTTGAAACTAAATGCAGTCTTACACTTATCAAAGTTGTTGCAAAAATGTATTAGCTTGAGATAGAAAATCAATGGTATAGAGCGATTTATACATTTGTTTTCCTTATTGTTTATACTTATATAAACAATTTTTCCAACATATTATAAATAATCTACTATACTTTCACACGTGTACCGCACATTGTAATCAACATCCATTACCATAGTCTAACGATTAAGTGTTAAGCAAGTAATATCGATACCGATGTACAATGTTAAGCAGTATTAAATTTAATAAATAAAGATAAACACAATGTTCAACCCATGTACGAGCATATTTACTAAACTCATCATCAACATTGTCATGTTATCATAAATGGAAAGCTTTAATACATACCACCTCTGTTTACATATAAACTTGAACGTGACATTTCCATTAGTCCACCAATTTAGAAAAACAAAAGAAAATCTATAAATTATATATATATATATATATATATATATATATATATATATATATATATATATATATATATATTTATATATATATATATATATATATATATATATATATATATATATATATATATATATATATATTTATATATATATATATATATATATATATATTTATATATATATATATATATAAATATATTTATATATATATATATATATATATATATATATATATATATATATATATATATATATATATATAAATATATATATATAAATATATATATTTATATATATATATATATTTATTTTATCATTAGTAAATGATTTGTAATTAATTTAGTAAACATAAAATTTATTTTATTTTAAATAAAATTTTATGTAGAAATAATTATTTTATTTATTGTTTGTACATTAATATTTTACTATTAGTAAAAATAAACGTTGGATTACAGACAAGCTTCTGTAATCCAAACACCTGTTTATCTCGAGTTGTAACACCAAATCAAGTTTATTTAAAAAATTCAATAGTCTCTGCTTAAATCGAATTTTCATTAGATCACTGTACTTAAGACATGTAATTTCATAAAATCTTAATTAACACTAAAAAAATCGAGAATGTCGTTCGCTTAAAGGCATTTCGTTTAGATTTTATTACTTCTCGGTAAAACAAACACTGACACGCCTAAAAAGACTCTCGTTCTTAATGTTATTGGGTAGCTAAATTATTGCTAAATAACTTTTACTCATATGCATTCTATAGTAGTCAGAAGTTAACTTGATCTCCTATGAAAGTTAGCCCTTTCTATGAAAGGTAAAATTAAATTAGTGCAACAAAAGGAGAGAAAACCCTTTGGCAATAAAGAGGAGCCATTAGCCCATAGACTAATAAAATAATAACAGTGCAATAGTACCAGACAGATATGTTTCTAGAGAAACGGAGTTTGTAAGATTAATTAATCGATGGAAACGATATAATACCCCTTTTCCACCTTAATTATAGGTAAATGTTCTTCAAAAAAAAGTCCCAAAAGAACAAACACACTCAACCAAAGAATGTTCAGCGCTTATATGCGTCCCTGTAGAGAAAATCATGCCGCTAGCTAAAGAGGATGCAGAGGCTTTATGCTGAAATGACAATGAACTCATGCAACATCAGCCAGAACTGAAACTGGTCTAGGAAACAGAAAAAATCACAACCAAAACTACTAATAAATGTAAAGGGCTGTCAATAAATGCAGTAGGGTAACCTTGTCAACTGGAAAACCAAGTAGAATTTAATTGATTTCTTTAAAATCTGGAACAATCTTACTCAACATTTAAGAAGGGGAAATCAAAAAAGTTAAAGATGACTCAACAACTCATAGCGACAAAGCCTTGGAATTTAAAAGTTGTAATAAAACTAATAAATAAAATTTATTTAAAAAATAAAAATCTACTATCCTTGATGAATCTGTTGTAATTTCTCTTGTAGTTTCAAAAAACATACGTAACAACAAAGGCAACTTGTTTAATTTAATGAACCACTTTGTGAGAAAGACATGTTTTCCCTTTAAAAATATCCTTACAGTCAAAACTTTGATGTGTAACAGTGGAATATTGTACAAACGCAAATATATTAGCTAATTGGTATGGAAATAATAAACAACAGTGAGACCAATTTTACCTATTTTCATACTATAATGCCTAACATTGCCTCGATTTACGACAAGTACCTTGTCTGCTTCTATCAAATTGTGCACAGTATTAACTGCGTTCCAGGGGGACTAATTTGTTACTAGCAGTGCCTCAATTACTTGCAAAAAAATTACCAAAGGACATTCAAAAAATGATGAAAGAAGAAGGTAGTTTCTTTTCTGTGTTAAATAATGTATAAATGACAAATTAAAAATTAATTAATAAATCTATGGAGACCAAAATGACCAAAAACTGATCATAGTTATAATGAAGGCAAAGCCTTAACCAGTCATGCGTATGCAGGGAGGAAAGATGAATATTTCTCCGTCGGTGAGAACGATTATGTTTCACACTCTATTGTCGCTAAATATTACCGCCCTTCCTCAGTGGCTTCTATTTATATTAACTCTAAAGTTAAAAAACTTATTACAAAAATTGTTACAATTGCCAGTTAAAACTTCAATATTTACCATTAAACACTTAAAATTAAAAAAAAAAATTAACATTTAAAATTTGACATTTGACATTTTTTCACAAATTAGTATTAGAAGGTTTTTTAACCTTCTTAAAAAATTCTTTATACTAAATTAACAAATTAAAGAATATTT
Source organism: Tipula confusa (assembly GCA_963556175.1). Lineage (NCBI taxonomy): Eukaryota > Metazoa > Arthropoda > Insecta > Diptera > Tipulidae > Tipula > Tipula confusa. The sequence continues at coordinate 118,363,322 of OY744476.1, forward strand.
ACTCAAAAACAATAATACAACACTCTAATCTTTATGATTCTAATTCTATTTTTATGAATATTTCAAAACAAGGAATAAAAAACATTTTTGGGCAATATATTGCCTAATACATTTAAATATTTTAAACCTAAAATCTTACCGCTTTAATAAACGTATAGATTCTTCTATTTCTTCTCAAGCAACTACTTTTATATTTTAATTTAGATGTTAAATATTATATTCAATTTTAAAACCACACTACTATTTACATCAATTTATTTTTCTAATGAAATTAAAAATGATGTTGAACATCATTTTTTTGACATTCAAAAACAAAAACAAAATATTTTTTAAATAAAAAATCTCGAAAAAAATCGAAAAATCTATTTTTCATGTAAAATATATTTCGAAAAAAAAATAATTTTGAAAATAATAGCCAAAGCCATTTATTCTTTTATGTTTTCGTTTTCTTCTCCGTCGTGTAAGCATGGGTAATTGCGAGTAGATACAAGTATTTGTAAGAGTTGGTTTTTGCGAATCGAACACACTTATTGACGTGTCCTTGCGTCACATCTTTAAATGAACTACCAATAGTAAACTTTGGTTGATTAAAACCCTTTTGTTGTGCTGTACTCGACACTTGAAAAAATATAAACGCTTGAAAATTATTCACGAGACGCAGAAACTTGGCACCGGAAAAACCCTCAAAACATAAATAACAACCTTCATATTTAATGTCTCGAAGATTTAATTCGTTACGAGTATTTGTTAAATGTTTCCAAAATCGAATAATTGTATTTGTCGCCTACAGAAGCGATTAGAATTATGAAATGTCTACTGTATTTTTATCAGTTTTTATCTTCGGGGCATAAATTATCGCGGTGAAAACAAATAAAATGTTATACGAATTTGGATTTACGATAACATAATTATGTGTAAATTTAACAACAAAATATTAAACCGGAATTATCTATAATAACACAAATTTTCACAACATTTTGATTGGAATTTTGTAATTAAAATATATTTATGTTTCAAAAAGTGATGTAGCCTCGAAGGGATTTTATTTTTGTATTTAATTACTAAAAGGACAAATGTGTTTCTATTGTTTTTTTTTTCAATATATACGCCATTTTGAATTTAAGGATTTGGTTTTTGAAAAGGACATTTTGTTGATAAAAATAACCTTTCTCTTATCGATTCCGTATACGTTGCTGGTTGGTCTTACTCGATTTCATCGATCAATATATGTTTTAGACTAATAGTTCCAGTTTGATTTTTAGTTTTAATTTGGAACTAAACTATTTCAAAACTGGAAATAATTAATTGTTTTGGCAGATAATGTTTACCGTTTGCGGTCATGACATTACGAGTATTATAAGTTAAAAGAGATTAGAGTTTTCGAAACTCGTATTTTATGTATAAATTTCTTTATTATTGTTTATTCAACTGAACCTCGTTAGGTACTTGGTTAGTGCCACTACTGAAAAAACTTGAGCCCAACATCCTTTTCAGTAACGAAATGTTCACATCTTTTTATCAGTTCATCTCAAAACCGAGCTTTCTTCGTTCTCGCTGATGTAACATTTTAATTTGTGGATGTCAATCTGATTAATTTTATGGCCGTTCCTAATTTAGTTGTGATTGTGGAAACCAAATATCCCTACATGAATCCTGGGATGACGCCTTCATTCGATCTTACTACAAAGTGAACATTGATCATTCTTTAATTTATATTTTAAACTTACTCTTTGTAATCGAATCATTCGTATTAACCGAATTATATGTCGCATATTGGTGTAGATCACTATTCGTTTGTTTTTACTATTGACATAAACAAAAACTGGTTACATTTAAAAATAAGCAATAATGTAATTAAAATTTCAAACTCTAGCCTCTTGAATGTCTTTCTAAACAAGTTAAAGTCAAATGCATCTCTTACATTGTTAAAAGCCACCGATGCATGACTGACAGGCTCACTGATTTAGAATGGTAGAAATTAGATTTCTGCGCTATTTTGAAACCAAGCAAATCACAAAGAATGTAGCCGACATTTTGAGTATTTGAATAGGAAGACAGGGTAAAAGTAATTTTGATTAAATAAGCTCTATTTATTACCCTGTTATCAGGCTCAGAACACCATGATGAGAAGTTATATAGATCACACGGAAAATCTTTTACATCCTCAGCATTTGAAATCGTTTTAAATATTCCTTTATCGTCCAGATAGTTAAGCATATTTAAATACCTCAACCAGTTCACCACACCATTTATAAAATAAATAACATAAAAAACAAAGAACCAAAGTGGCTACCCTGAGGACACCAAAAGTGACATTGACGATCTGAATTCTGAATTCTAAATAAGATTTGTTCCACTCCATCGAAAGGAAATTGACTGAAAACTCGGACTGAAATACTCGTAAGAATACACTAGCTATGCTTTGCTCTTCAAACGTAATTTGTTAGTAAATCCATGCTTCCTATAGCCGACACAAATTGCTTAGTATGTGGGAAATCAAATTAGTCGTTACCATTTGTAAAAAAAATTTTAGGTGAAACAGAGACTATGCAAATAAAAGTAGCAATCAACGAGGCTCTAATTAAAATTACTGGTATTTTAATTTTTAAATCAGATCATTATTAGATCAGTTATTTTTGTAATTTAGCAGTAGATTTATCGATGTTGTCTCCAACAGCCAGTATCGTATTATCGTCTGCAAATGTTGTGATAGTATAGCTTCATCCATGTGAGGTAATTCTTTTGCATAGAGAAGGTACAGTATCGGTCCTAAATTAATAGAAAGACGCTGGAACGTACCTTCTTCTTCTCTAATGTACTCTCTGCTGATGTTCACTAATTCCAAGTACTTGCTCTTTGCGGTTGAATGTTTTGGAATCCGAACTATAATGTTGTGGGATAAAATTGTTTTGCTCTATAATTATTTTTAATCTTTTCAGTACTAGTTTCTCGAACAACTTCGAAATAACTGAAATAAGTGAGATTGGTCGGTATGATTTTCTATTATTCGGTGGCTTATCCGGTTCGGTTTCTCAATTATTATTACTTCAGCTACTTTCCACTGTCTGGGTACATAATTTTAATAAAATCTTATGTAGTAACTTGCGTACAGCAATTTCAGGCAGCTCTTTAATTATTTGCGCTGTTATCAGGTCATTTGCAGAAATTTGCATTTTGGTCAACTTGTCTCTCGTACACAGTATTTTTGCGTATGAATAAAACTCTGGCATTTTATGAACTGCGAAGTTTTCATCGAAGCTCTTTTAATTACTTCTATTTTTATTCTCATGTTGAGTATGCCAGTTATATTGTAAATATTTTAAAAATTTTCGGAGTTATCAAACGTTAGCATAAATAAGGGAAGTCCTTTTTTTGTTACGTTTTCTAGGCTACTCTCTCCTTTGCCTTTCTCTTTTTTAGTAATTTTCACAGCATCCAACATTTTAAATCCGTTATGTTGAAAGACATCGGTTATGTTTTTACTTGGACAGATTGGATGACGGGTGTAGTCCTCTTGCCATAGCTTTGATAGGATGAACATTTTCATTCTCGTACATGTGCCTCTGATATTTCCCACAATTAAGTTTTATTGTTATATTATTGTTAAATTTCACGCATTCGAGCTAGATGTGTTCATTTTCCAAAGGTTATTGTTCAAGGCCGTTATGTTATACTCCTGGTCCCCATCATTATTCATCAACGCTTAGATTCCTGAGAAATTAGTTAGATTGTTGTGCGGTATTCCGGCTCTTCCTGCTCTGAAGGAAACTCTGATTTCCATTTTTTGCATGTCTTATTTCTCTTAATGATCCAGTTAGGTTTGATGTTTAATTGATATACGCAACGTAAACGACCTTTAAAAATAAAGAATATTTATACGTACCACAATCACTTCCAATTCACAATCAGCAATAAGTATAAGTATAGATAGTAGCTTAGCCACAAAAGTAATTATAACTCTACCATCAATAAATAGTTGAATAATTACACCAGGATACAATGAATTACACGAAATGAAGGTAAGATTGGTGTTGCTTAACCGGTCCATTGAGAGCAATATTTTGTAATTTATATCTTCTGAAGAGACACTATAACGACGGCGGTCTATTGTTGTTATTTTAATTTATTCAGATTTGGATGTTGTGCAAAGCAAAGCTCAGTTTCGATCTGATGAGGAATCGTAATAATTTTGTTAAAATATATTTGTCATGCCATCAGGCCATGGCGACCGAGTGCTATATGTAAATGCTATTTTACGTTCTATATATATTTATGTACGGTGTACATGTGGCGTTAGCGAATTATATGAATGTGCACGAAATATCTGAATAATTGTTTTTTTGTGTTTGTGTAGCGAAGTCGCTACAACACTGTCTAATTTAGAGTGATGATAGATGCTGGTAAAAAAGATAGGTCGATCCCACCAACGCATAGATACTTCTAATCCTGTATAATAGAGGATTTAATTAATTCATCCGGCAGTCTAGTACCAATGACACCTCCAATTAAAATTGAAAAATGTAGGAACTGGCATCAGTATCCGATGTTGTAACCCGAACGTATGATAACTAGGCACTAGTTATCATACGTTCGGGATACTGTTGTAACCGTAACATATGATAACTAGGCACTATCTATGTTTCTGAAACTTTGTTTAATGTCTCGTTGATAATAAGTCTTTCATTTTCTGCAATCTTCAGATTCCTTCTTCTTGATATATCCAACACTGTCGTAGAAGTGTCAGCATCCATTATTTTTAGATCGATACTACTGCAACCGTTGCACAAAAAATACGCGTTATTATATTGTCATTAGATCTACAATCAAAATTCTTACAGCAGTTTGTTTTATCGAAATTTTTCCTGTTTTATTTTGTTAACCCAGCTTTTACACAAAATAAGATATTTTGTGGCTTAGGTGCCACCTGTTATTAAAAAAGTAGAGTTGTTAGTAGCAACGAAATTTAGAGACAAAAAATTGTCACAATCTGTCACAATTGAAAGAAAAAACTAAGGTTACTATGTGAACTTTAAAATATTTTCTCGTCAATTGTATAGAATTACCCGATGAAGATAACTTTAGTTTTAACGTACACGGCGATCTTTTTGCCGACTTGGTGCTTCTTTAATGTTCGGTGACTTGATTTTTTATCGAATTTTATGAAAGATATTAAATTCTAAAATTAGCGCAAGTTTTAAAAAAGTATCTTAATGTACAATAAAAAGAGCTAAAAGTATGATTTTTGGATAACAAACAATTTTTTTGGAGTGGAAGCCGCGTTAATATCACTAAAATACTCTATTATACTGTTAAATTAATCAAGTACTAATTAATTTTTCACTTTGATAAATACTCAGATTCGTAAATCTATTAAAATCACAAAATTATAAGTAGTTCACTTCTTTTTCAAATAGACTATAAAATTTTGATGAGCTCAATTTTAATCAGGTTGCTTTGTTGCTTTATAGAATTTGTTAAAGATGGTCTAAGTCTCTGTTAAATGTCATATAGCATGTTAATCTCGTCCACCTACAATAATCTCTAATATTTAACATAAATTTTCTTATTGTTTTCCATTCAATATGCCAGCTAGATCATGTTCTCACTGGCCCCAATGTTCGAACCGTAAAAATGGTGGCGCTTAGTATGTCCTGCTAAATACTAATGAGGCATTTAAACCATATTTGTCTTATTGTATTCTTAATAAGAGCTTATCTTTTCCAAACCCCAAGATTGGCCAGCAAAGTCATAGTTGATCTAAAAGGTATACTTTTAAGATCAGTCGCTTTTAGACAGCATTTAACAGCCAATCAAAATAAAGTGGTATTCTAAAACTTAATACTAAATAAATTACATTAGATTATGTTGTTGATGTTTTAAAACTGCGGTATCAAATTTCACGCCCCACAAAACTGCTTTAATTTGCCGTTCAGTTAATGGTTCAAACCACACATAAAATACTCCTTTACGTTTAATCCCATGATAAATCTACAATGCATGAGATACAAATACAAAAATCCATAAAAAATTATTTAGTAATGGTTCAGATCCTGTAATTTGTCTATAGAACATTATTATCATCGATTATCAAAAACATAAAAATAAAACAGGTAGATCCATCAAATTTATTTTATTTTAATTTTGTTGTTTTATAAGGTTAAATACACCAAGAAGATACTATTTAAGATAACAACGATTGTCACTTTTATAATCGTTTTCTCACTATGAAAACCTATGGCAATCTTACTAATTACAGTTAGTAAGATTGATCCAACTTTTAATGAAAGTCCGAAAAAATGTTTCTCAACTAAATTGGGATATTGCATTCTACAACTAATTGTATTTGACATTTTCGATCACGAATTATACAAATTCTAATGTTTGGCTTCAACTGTCAATATATATTACTAATTTTATCGCCAGGGAAACAATGTTGCCATCTTAAATGAAACATCAAAATCTGCTGTAGCAAAACCAACACTATTGTATATTATACAAGCCATGAAGCTTGGCTAAGTAAAACATATTATGACTACTATTTGGTGTATGTGTTAGTGAATTTGACTACAAAAAAAACGAAACAAAAATTATATTATGCGACTGTCCACTCTGCTCTAAATTATTAGTATATAGTATAGTAAATAATGAAGTAAATAATAATAACAATACTTCTCTCTCTCGTTAAATAATAAATTTGTTTTTTGCTTTGTCTTAAAGAGCGCAACATACTGTTGATCCATCATTCGTATTCATTTTTTATTTACATCAAAGCATATAATAAAAGTATATACAAATTATACTACGTCACAACACTAATACTTAGGTACAGTAGTCACTTTTTGGCATAAGTATCGCAACTTCATGGCTTGTATATACATTTGTGTTGGTTTTGGCTGTAGACAAAACAAAACAACTTTTTCTTCGGAAATATCAGAAAAAAGACAAAAGTCATAACATTACGCTATAAAAATCACCAATTCAAACCCAAACTTAGTGTGCGGTAAATATTTTACATTCGTACTACTTTTGTATAGATGCGTTTGTATGATGCCGCTTTCATGAAAAAATTCTGCAGAATTTTTTCAGTAATATTTCTTCGGCAAAACATGACGGAATTAAATATTGTTTATCTTTTTTAGTAAATTCCGAAAGTGTATACCAACTTAAAATTGAATTTTATTATTTATTACTAAAAAATTACTAAAAAAGATAAACAATATTTAATTTCGTCATGTTTTGCCGAAGAAATATTACTGAAGAATTCTGCAGAATTTTTCTATGAAAGCGGCTTGACTGTCATAAAAAGTTATAGATTTTATACTTTTTATGGCAAGTTTTGTTTCATTTAGACACCCAGTAAATATGTATTTTTGTCTTACTTTAAATTGACTGACTCAGTAACTCAGTGCAACTGAGTCCATAACCTTTAAATAGATTGTAGAAACGGTTTTATTAATTTTATAGTTAAAGCTTATTTTACATAGATGTGACCAACTTAGTTGGGTATGTGAAAGTAATGTTTCTCTATAATATTCCAACATTATCTTGTTTGTCTAATTATTTTTATTAATATTTAGTGATCACGAGTTATAAAGATAAATTAGATGCTACCTTTTTACAGGAGCTATAGCTTCCTATTTTAGACAAAATTTCTTTCACTCCTTCGAAAGTGGCTTCTAAATACGTTAATTTTACTTGCAATTCAATGATTCATGATCAAATTTAAAATTTATGTCAGAATTTTTCTGAGTGCCTTACAATTGAACGTTATACCGGTATGAAGAATTTTTTATTTTTGAAAGTAAAATGGCGAAAAAATTGAAAACTCTAACAATGATAATTAATAGAAGGTGATATGTAAGTAAATTAAAAAAAATTAAACACAATCATAAACAAGCCCAATTAAGACGTGTTCTAGTCAAATATGAGGCAAAAAGGTTTCGAATTCAAGCACGTTTCGATCTGACACACAGTGTCATCAGTTTTTAAATGTGAGGAGTGTTGCGCCCATGATACGTAGTTAACGAAGTTTCACTGATTTGATGCTCTAAATTCAGTAGTGCTTTTTTTAAATGAGCCAACATCACCTGTGGATCACCATGCAGCGTTGTGCGATACACCCGTGAAATGATTAGGCGGAAGAATTGATCGTGTTTCTGATGTATTATTGGATGCTTCCCTGCATGTTTAACAAATTTGATTTGTTAAGCTACGCTCCGACACGGAGAATCCCAACAAAGCGGTTCAGTGGCTTAGAGATAAGCTTATGTGTTGTAGTTGTTCTACCGTTCCCACGAAGCTTTCATTGCATTTCACCGTGATGAGAGAGATAACACATTTCCTAATAGATGAGTCATAGTCATCGTTTAGCACTTCCTCCATGTAGCTTAATCCCAAGTAATCTTGCAGTAAGCTGTTGCAGTATACTTGGTGCTGACAATTCTTTGAAAACCGACGTTTCATGTGTTATAATCTAAAGACGGCCCCATCTTATGACTTTTCAATGGGTGATGAGTTGTCGTTGAAAGCCAGAAAGACTGTTTATCTTATATCTTCATTGCGACAGTATGTTGACTTGAAATGCTGTTCACATTTTGATTCATCGTGCGTTAGTCCTCGAGGTGAACAAAGATCTTCGGTCTACCAAAATTATGACCTGAGTGTGGTGTCACTGGTGTCATTCTCAAATGTCCTCGTGAATCTCTTCAGTTGGTTTACGTTGAGCTTAAACTTGCCGACGAGGGTGCGTATCCCAGGTCCGTGTTTGGGATGAAGGGTAAACTTTTGACACCGGTGATGCAACCATTCTTTTAAATCATTCCAATATCATCAGCTTCGAGCAACATCTGGTTGGGACGATAGTAATGGATGGCGGCGTATTCCAAATGATCCAAATATGGCCATTGATGCGTGTCGATCGGTTGGGATGGCAGCATGTCTATGATCATATCGACTACTAGGGCTATGAGTGAGATAGAAACGATTCGTGATTTTGGCGCGATGCCATTAAATGCTACTGCTTCTAGTTTTCTCGATAATCAATTTACGATGCAATTTACGGCGCTCTCCTACAACAAGCGATCCCGAATTCAACAAAGCTTGCGGTTGGCTGTTAAATATTATAATTTTAAAGAGTTGGCCAGCAGTATGTTACTGTGGATGAAGTCAACAATCAGATTATTAAATGCAATCCAATTGGCATTCTTATACCGTTGAAAGCTGGAGCATTGATTCGAAGCAAGTCTGCATCAATCGATAACTGAATATATGGTTGATGATTTGAGGTTGCCATGCTGGCTGTCGACAGTGCAAATTTGTCTTTTCACTATTTTCATGTTCAAAATTACGTTGAAGTATGTAATAATTTCAGCTTGTGCACGTTTCACATGTTCTCGCTAAATTTTATTGGGACCACTCACGGACTCAACCTGATTTTGTACCTCGCAGAAATCCCAGTATCACGACAGCTCTTTCCAGCTTTTTTTAAAACTTTTTTCAGAGTCCGCAATCAATATTGATTTTGTTTAGGGTGTCTACCACAAGGCTACACGTTGGCACATTCAACGAATATGAGATTGTTCGATTTTATCTCCAAATGTGCTCCAGATATATAGTGAATTGTAGCTGTGTGTAGAGTTTACACTTTAATATCATAACAGAATTTCTCACCTGCCGCTGAATATTAACAGTTTGTAGTTGCACACGGCATAATATAAATACACATAGTACTACCATGGTATGTAAGCCCATTGACGTGCTAGATGTCGCTACTGATATCGTTTTAAAAAATTCAAAATATTTGTATATTTATAATCGCCTAAATGTCATATATTTATTCTAAATTTTGACGATACGCTATCGACCCGACATCTGGAACAGCAATGGGTAAACTGTTTTTTTCTTATGATGGTAGTACTATGTGTATTTATATTATGCACACGGTGACGAATAGATGTGATAAACTCCGTATCAATTAAATCTCTTGCAAATTAAATTACTTGGTAAATAAAATACAACATTGTTGTGATATGTGTCCTAGCATTAATGATACAAGACTTCGAAATGATGCAACATGGTACAAATTCAACGATGCCAACACAAAGTTAAAAACTATTTATAAGTACTATAAGTATTAGTCAATATCCAACAAGTATCGGCAATAAAAACTTACCAAAAACTGGAAGGATTTGAAACAAAGAGAAATCTGACGCATCAAAATTAAATAGAGGTCCGCATGAGCTCGCTGATAGGTACGATACAACTTACAAAATTTAGTTTTTGTATACAAACCACTCTCAAACTGTCACTTGACAGTTGAGTAAATTTTAAATTAAATTTGAACTAATTTATATATTTTTTTGCCATTATATAATGTTATGCCATTTCTGAAGTGACTTAAGTACAGCCCTTCGTAAAATAATAATTATAAAACTTTCATCTTTTTTTTTTTTTTTTTTTATTTTCACATTTTCCTTTTATGTTGCGTTTTGTTTTTTGTTGTTGTGTTCTCAAGTATATTATTTACGTTTTAATGATTATTTACTTAAACATTTTAATTATTTTAATTATTATAATTAAATTCTATTCTATATTATATGAACTTTTATTCTATTTCAATTTTTAATTATATTTAGATGATGAATTTGGTGAAAAAACCGTTAGTATATTACTGGATGGGGAAGAATCTGAAATGATTTTCATTGATCATCCGAGCCATGAAATGAGTGTAAGTATTTCGTTTTATTTTGCTATTAAATTTAATTTGTTATTGATTTGTCTTAAAATATGATAATAATTTATGACATAGAGGCCTATATCGGCCCATCATCTAGTTATTCACACTCATAAATGCATGCCTGTCCTTAGACAATTTAATGGGTCTTGTTATATTTTGATTAGAGTGTTCTTCTTCAAGCTAAGAAATTTGTGTTCGTTTTATAGTAAAGGAAACGAGAACCCACTTTTGAGAAGTAACAAAATATTGAGATTTTCAACTTAAAAAAAATCGATAGGAAATATTAAAAAGATGGTTCCGTATCCACCGAGAAAGATAGAGAAATCTCTATACAAATCTAACAACCCTAGAAGAAATGTCAAAGCTGAATAGCCAAGTTATCTTCTTAAAGAAAGAAAATGAAGACCTGAAACGAATCATTCAAGCTGGTTAACAGATGAAGAAGAATTCGAATGAGAAATCATTCCGGATAAGAAACCAGAACGTGACCCTTAGTAGACACTCTTGACAAATCCTAGAAAAAGACGAATGGAAGATGAACCACCTAGAGAAACACACAAATAAAATCACCGTTAGAATAGAATCATCGGATAATAGAACAACTCAGTTCAATAAATATCCTAAGCCAGAGAGGATAAATCAGTCGCTACCTATTAATATAGTTGGTGCCAAAGACGTTACTATGACTACGGATAAGTACTTTCACGGATAAGTACTACAAGCTAGTAGCATTTTACAATAATGTCTATAATAAGGCTGGCCCAACCGAGCAATTGGCGCAGTGGTTGCTGTGGTGTTTGGGACGGAAGGTACCGGGTTCGAATACCAACGGGAGAGGGCTGCAAAAGGGATTTTTCATCACCTGATTACGATCGGTGATGACGATTAACACAATTAAAACCCTTTGTTGGAGTGCAGAATCCATGGGCCGAACCATCGTTAATGCCAGTATAGGCTGGCTGGAGCAATGCAATGTGCATTGCAATGTAAAGTAGGACGTTAAGTTAACCGCGAAAGAGTTGGGGGAGCTTCGACCCTAAAAACAGATTGCATGGAATAATAACTAAAAAAAAAGGCTGGCCCAATCGTGATTAGATAAAAATACTACTTTAAGATCTATGGGCGTCGGGAATCGAACTAAGAAACAAACGTTGCTCCAACTTTCGACAAAATATGGTATAAATATATGTACAATAACTACCACTCTTAGAAAAAATTATAAATCACTGGGTAAATTACACGAAAGGGGCAAAAATTTAACTACATGGCTTCTTTGATGCCCCAAGCCAAGCTTAAACTGCAATAGTTTACGTCAAAATTAAAGGTACGACCATTTTGGTCTTGCAGCAATAACAGAGATGCACCACTTAATCAATGCCAAGATTGGAATTGAACACAGCGGTATTATTATCAACACTACTGCTCAAGCATCAAGGTACGACATGCTTTCGAAATTGAACAATGAAGACGACATATTCCGCTGGACTAATTCAATGGCAGCTTTAGAGGGAATGAGGAAGATCCCAAAATCATAAGACATTTGTTGCCAACAGGATAACAGTAAAACAAACAAGCACAAATCCTAGTCAATGGCATAATGTTATTACTAACAAAAATCTGGCAAATTGTGCGTCAAGAGGTATAAACCCCAGCCAACTGCTAGACCACACACTTTGGTGGGAAGTTCCGACATTGTTAAAACTTACAGCATATTCGATTACCAGCTTGAATGTACTTACTCCGTCTACCTACCACCTTTTGTCCTTTTTACAATACTAGATTTCCTTCCCTAAATTTTATTTTCTTAACAACTCCCTTATCATAATACTCTTTATTATAACTCTGTCTCATATCTAATCTATGCTTTGCTTCTTTCCTTGTTTCTTCTAGTGATTTATCTGGCCTATTTATCTCGTTCATCCACTCGCCTCGAATTTTTGTCCACATCTCTGATATACCCCATAAAACAATCTGCTAGCCTTGCTTCCCGTCGTACTACTTACCATTTTATTCACCACAAATTCTGCCGGTTTTAATAATTTACACCAGTCTACTACCTACTTTTCCGATAATTTTGCTAATATTGGTACCATTATCCTATTAAATCTTTCTACCTGCCCATTTACTTTGGGGCATGCTACCGCTACTTCACGTGTCTTACCCCATTATTTTTCTCCACTTCTTAAAATCATCTGAGAAAAATGCTGTACCCTTACGCTCTACTATACTCTTTCATTGCCTTTATGGCTTTTCTACTACCACTAAAAATATATGCTGATTCTAGTCTTCTATAACAAACCTAAGTGGTATATATGGACTGTATCAAAAGGTACCGGCACCTTTTCATATATATACAACCTTTATTCCTTATGCCCTAATTTTTCATTGAATCTTAAACATGGTAGACATTCTTCTATATGCACCTTCACTAATTTCCTCATTTTATTAAAATAAAAACTTCTTCAAATATTTCTACCCGTTTTGTCCTCTTCCATATGTCCCATCCCGTCATACATTTAAAATAACAAACTCCATATCATATTCTCCGGTATCACTAACTGCCCTCTTTTTTCTTGCCCTCTTTTCTAAAACAATATGATCTCTTACTGCATAGCCTTTCTTTTTTCCTAGTAATATCTGTTCTTTCATCCCTGTTCTATCATCCCTTAACTGAGCTACCATCACCTTTACCTTCTACCCTTTTCTTCTTCCACTTCCAAATCGACCTCTTCTACTACTTCAACTAGTAACAACATTTTAATACTCAACGCATCTGCACATTTCATTCTCTCTCTTTTTCTATGTTCTATTACAAAGTCGAATTCATTCAACCATAACGTCCACCTCTCTATTTTTAGACTAATATCCCTCTAAGCTAAAGTCATCAGCATAGCACTACAATCTGTTACTAATTTAAACTTTGCAAACTATGTACTACCGCCAATGTCTTTAATCCGAAACTATGCAATTTTTGCTCTACAGCCGTAGGTTTCCTATTATAGTACGATATCGGGTACATTTTCATTTCCACCAGTCCTTTCTAAAACAAAATTGTCCCAAACCCTCTTGCTGATGCGCCTGTATTCAACTTTGTTTCCGCTCTATACGAAAATATTCTTAACCCTGGCTTCACTACTAATTTGTCTCTAAGTGTAACTCCTCTTTTTGTTCTTTTTCCCATACAAACTTATTATTTTTGTTTACCATCAAAAACAGCGCTATTCAATCCTTAAAATTTAAAAAAAACTATCGTTTTCCCTACAACTTCTGTATAACATCTTCTGTTACTGGCATTGGGTAGTGTTCTTTTTCGATTAACTCGTTTAACCTTAGATAATCAATACACATCCTTAGTAGTCCGTCCTTCTTTTTTACCAACACTATATGTTACTGGAAAACTCTGTTCCACTTTTGCTAATTACCTCCTCTCTTAATAATTCCTGCAGATTTTTCGTAATTGCTTCTTTTTCCGCCATGCTTATTCGTTTAGCTTTTGAATAAAATATACCTTATTCTCCTTCAATCTAATTCCCACTTTGTACCTCACAGACCTTCCTACCCTACTATTTCCCTTTCTGTTCATCTACCAATTGTCTACCAATTTCTACCAACTAACATTTCTTTGGTTGCAGTTTTTCGCCAAATGACCTAGATTTCCACATACAGAGAACTATTATTTCTATAAAACCTTTTATTTCTATATCATTCTTAGCCCGTGACGTCCCCGCTTCGTGACAACCGCATCCTTTTGTACAGCTTATTTCTTGTTACTACCGTCCCTGGATTTATTTCCGACTGTAGTAAATCGTCATTGCTTCCTTTATCGATTGCTCTTATTAAATCGTATTAGTCTAGCTTGCATTCTACTTAGAAGATGAAATGTATTACTGACTGGTCCTTCTTCCTCTTTATTACTTTTTTATAATGGTTTCACGATGCCCTTTCCTCTTGTCGCCTCTGAAATCACTTCATAGCGCTTCCTTTCCATCACAATAGTATCGCCTCCAATGCTGTTTTTCGTCCACTTCGTATGTTTCCTTCCATCAGATCCTCCACTGCCCCTATCCAGTCCGGGCTATCCGGTTTGAATATAGGTAGCATTCTGGCCACGTCTGGCATTTTCATCATTCTTCTCTATTCTTCCGTCTACTTAATCGCTGCTTGATTCTTATCTTTTTTCCATACATTTCGCTCTCTTAGCTTAACTGTTAACTCATAATTTTGATCTTCAAATTTTCATAATTTCCTCTTTAATTCTTTAATTATAGTTTTGCTTATCTCAAGTTCTTCCATTCCAAATTTTTGCGATCAAAATTTCGAATTAAGTGTCGATCACTCGCCGTGATATTTCCACTTAGTATTTATAATTTATTATATATTATGGCGACCCCACATCTGAACTGTAAGCCTCACTATAATATTTTCTGTATTCTTTCCATATCTTACACATTTATTACATGTCTTACTCCTTCGCGGTCTCCTTCCTTTCTCATTCCTTCCACAACGTTGCCTCTACTAGCAAGTGTGGTTCGTGCTGCCTACCAACGTTCCCTATACCTGCATGCCTATATACTGACATACCAACCTTACATTATCTCACAAACCCAACGAAAACTTTAATATTTTCTTTTTTTAAAACTACAAACATATTACTTAACAGCCAATCATTTTGAACCTTTTTAGTTATTTTTACTTTTTACTCCTGTACCTTAGCTTAGCCCCTTCAAACTATCTTATTCGATAATATAAAATAAAATAAAATCTTAAAAAAACAAGTACAAAACGCTTGAAAATCAAGCACCATCTATGTTTAGGATGACAGAATTTATGACAAACTAGCATATTTCCAAACAAATTCACCATATCTTATATATTTTTTTCGAGCTCGAATTATTCTATAACAATTAACACGCCTAAATGTAGACTATATGTATAGATTTCTATTATTTTCTGTCTACGTTTTGGATTATACAACTAAAGCAAAATAATTAAGCAAACACACAAACCACTCGATATTTTCTTATTTATTTTCGAGCTTTTTTGTATCTCGGTTTCATTAACCATTCAATTTATTGACATTAAGCACACATTTTCTTATCATTTTAGGTGGAAAATTCACTGTCAACATACGAACCACATGGTTGTGTCGTAATTTATTCGGTTGTTCAACGCAGCTCGTTTCGTGTGGCCGAAGAAATTGTTAATTATTTATGGAATGAAAATGTAACGCGGGACAAAGCCGTCATTTTAGTAGGAAATAAAGCTGATTTAGCGAGATCGCGGGTCATTTCAACAACCGATGGTAAAGCATTAGCAGCAACGCGAGATGCAAAGTTTATTGAAACTTCTAGTGGGATACAACACAATGTCGATGAGTTACTAGTGGGAATACTTAAACAGGTATGGATAATTCGATAATTTCAAAAGTAGAAAAAAATTTTCCTTATGTTTTTTTTTTGTTTGTTAATAGATTCGACTGAAAGAGACACGCGATAAAAAAGCAGCATGTTGCTCGTCAAAAATGCGCAACTCAAAAACCCATCTATCGTTACATTTGGCCAAAGAAATATTGCAAAAAATTTGCCTCAGTGATATATCGAAATCGAAAAGCTGTGAAAATTTGCATGTTTTGTAGAATTTATCTTCAATTTTGAGTTATAATAAAAAAAAGAAAAAAATGAAACAACTGAAAAACTAAAATCTCGATTTAATATAATTCAAAAATTGAATAAAACTAAAAACTTTATACTAACTACAAAAATTAAATTAATTAATTTAGGAGCTTTAAGTCTTTTTATAATAATCATATAAGTATACCAAAACTTTGATAAGCTATTATTGGTACTATACTGGAATAATGAACAAAAATTATCCAGAGTGTACCAGTTTACGGAAATTCTAAATTAAATTCTTAAGTAAATTATAAATGATAGTTTACAACAAAAAAAACAAGTAAAAAAAGTTTATTTAATTGTTCAAAATTAAAAATTATAGTATTTTATTTTTATGTACATAATATAAATAATATATAGTTTATAATTTTATTGCACATTCATATTTTAGATGTAAGTTGATAAATTGAAGGAAAAAATAGAAAATCAACTATAAGCGGATTACCTATATGCTACAGGTAGTGAAACGGATAAGGTATCGTAATTAAAAAATAAGAACTTTTGGATCGATACACGAATCATTTTATCGTATATCTCGGTGTAAACTTATATTGAAAACTTTTAAAAGCTTAAAAATAATCTGTTAACTTTATAGTTTTATACCTATATTACCGATAGTAAAATACTCAAAGAAAATTCATAATGATTTAAGTGGCAGGTTCTTTGTTTCTTTGACAGGTTCTTTGTTTGAAAATCTGACGGCATGTCAATCATACAGTTTTTTCAGATTCGTCATTCGGTAATGTCAAAAAGACACGATTATATTAACTTTTCAGTTATCCTAGAATAAATTTAAATTGAGAAGCATAGTCAATAATAAACAATTTGTGTTTCTGGCCATATCACTTATAAGTGCTAAATAGCACTTATCTTACCTTCCATTTTTATTATCATTTTCGAAGTATGAAGATTTACAGTAGAATTCGGTACAGGTAAAAGGGCAAATCATTGGTAGAAATGTATGTTCACCAACGTTATGCGAACACGTATAATTTCGGCCGGACAAAGACATCACTGTAGGTAGTGAAAGATCTGATTTATTTCGTCTTGAAATCGTAATGCATTTAACAGCGGTCAATGAAGGGGTTTTGCTCGGTGTTGAGCACTACTTCCATAATACTCTTTTGTGTGTCTTGCTTTAATTAATTTCAATAATAATATCAGCTGAAGAATGCAATTTACGATGTTATCCTTTGAACTAATCTTTGTATTGTATTCCTGAAGCTGTTTTAATTCCAAGTCCACCGATTTTGCTTAAAAAATTGTAAGGTATTACCGATAATAGATGTTTGATCCCTTGTCAACCGCAGAAGATGCTGCTCATTTTGTTGGATTAAGTCAAAGTTCGTAATTTTCTGCTTTTCGTTGAGGCAAGATGACAAAGTTGTTACCTAGAAGAATGGCTCCTTGCTTTGCTTTCAAATAATTAGGTTCCGGGGTGCAGCAAGGAGCTGAACCTCTCCTGCATTGTTAAATTTTAAGCCTCCTGCATTTTCTAACTTATGCTATTAAATGTAATTCCTTACTTATTGAGCTTCTTTTTTAATCCAAAAAATTTTCCAGACAAATGCTAATGTTAATGCATTGGTGCCATGCAGTAAATGTTTGAAAAAACAGTTCCACAAAGTGTTTCCTCCGATTATTGTGAGCTTCAAATTAAACCAAACAACCTCAAAATAACGGATTTTTACAAGTTGTTGTAAAATGAGTCTATCTGTGAGTTGGATATATATTTCTCAAAATCATCTTTGCCATGTTGTTGAAGAGATTTTTCATTTTTTGTTAAATTAAGTTATTTGTCAAATTTTGTAAAAATTATTGAAAATAAGAAAGTCGTATGACAAATGCTCTAAGCCTTAAGCAAACATTGGACCAAGATTTAAGCAAAACTCCAGAAGATGGCGGATCCTCATGAACACTCTTTTACATATAACATAAAGGTGATATAGAAAGGATTGGTTATCTTGAGTAGTTATCTGCTTAATATATACTTAAAAACTAATAGTTTCTGTAAAAAAGTGCTTTTATGAAAAGTTCATTGTGCTACCACAGGATCTTTGCTGCCATGCAGCATCTACAGAAGTTATTTTTTTACATTCTCAGCCTTCTCGCTCGTTCACCGAAAAGGCAGTGTCTTGTGAGTACCCTTACGACTGTTCTTAACTCACTTCTACGGAGAGATATTAGTGTCCTTGAGCTCTCCAAGTTTAGCCTTAACCACACTTGGATTACTCTTGCACTTCTCTAATACCAGGACTTCTGGCTTTTTTTCTAAGCAAAAGTCTAAGGGCCATAGGTGGTCTTCCCACAACTGTCCTATCAGGTTTCAGTTTCAGAATTTTACCTTGCTTAGCAAGTTCGTCTACTTTGCAGTTCCCCGTGACGTCCTGATGACCAGGAACCTAGATGATCTGGATGTTGAATTGCTCCCTTATATCGTTAAGGAAAATTTGGCAACCAAACGCCACAGATAATGCCAGAGAAGCTACTCCCAGAGACCAGATTGCTACATTACTGTCCACATGCATTGAATATCATTCGTGAATATCACGTTATGCCTCAATTAAGTGAAAACTTCTTCAATATCTATCACTTGGTACACGTTGCAGTAGTCAGGTGAACGAACAGTTATATTTATACTGATCGTATCATAAAACAATATAGAACGACATAGCTTCTGTTCCAAAATTGACTCATTTTCTCAAGAATCTGTTAAATGGAATAAGGTTTAAAACCCCCTTTTTCGAAGCATAATACTGATAATGTATAATCGAGAAATGCTGCTTCCTTCTTTAGCGAACTGATTCGAGTGTCCTGCCCGAAAGCAATTCCACTGAGACGCGGCTGTAAGTCAGGTGGATGTATAAGCCGCCGCTTACCGAAGATATAAACCGAAAGAAGATGGAACATAGCCTCTAAGGCACGCGTCTGTGATGTCCTTTGTGTTCCGCTTATTAGTATATAGGCCATTTTTTGCATAACATAATTATTCCTATTTTAATAAATTGTCTGGTCCAGTGCTAGCCAACAAACGTTCACTTCGAATATAAGAACTTTAGCTAGTATAACAGCTAACAGGCTAACAGCTAAGTTTACTGTCTAAGATTACGCCGAGAAATCTCGCTCTATTGCTGATCATTTTCTAATAATAAGGATCGCAACATTACCTCCCTAATTATGAATACATATTTACCAGGGCCTTTGGTCGTCCCGTCATCAGAGTAAACGAGCACTCCTGTACCTGTCCTCTCTAGTTCCAGAAGTAATCCATTGATCACGATGTTTTATAAAAGAGGATACAGGATTCCTCCTTGCGTGTACTTCTAACTACACGCGCTCTCACCTCTAGCTCACAGTTTAGAGTTACAGTCCTGCTTACCAGCATATGACTAATCAACTTGATTATGGTATAACTCCACCTCCATGAATGATGGCAATTAGTAATATAGGCTAGCTTTAAACATCCCTTAAAGATCACCTCGGGGCATGAGAGGATAATCTCCGGGTTCTTCTGGATTTCTGCTGGTATAATCGGATCCGGGCCACAGATTTAAACGACTTGAACCCTTTTATCACTCACAAAGTACGGTTTTACTTAAGATATCTGATGTGCATACCGAATGTGACACTCTCTGCGTTCGGGCCGAGTCGTTGAAGCTCTCTGGCAAGTGAGTTTCCATGAATATAGTTTTACAGATTCCTCACCAAAAAATGTCTGCGTAAATCATCAGGTTTAGGAAAGAGAAAATCTTCCTAAGACGAATAGTCTCTGAGACCTTCTCCATTTTCTCACATAAGGGTATCCTCAACGAATACTCCACAACGCGAGTATCCTTAACGGCAACTTTAACGGTTGCTGACGGCTTTGGTAGCAGACGGTAAAAATCATCTTAACACTTCCATATATTAGCTCCAGTTTTTTCTTGTTGGGGTCTTAATGGCTTTCCGGGTAGACTTCAAGATGAGAAGAATATATTTCACATCCAGAAATTTCCTTCAATTTCTTGTGATAACCTTGGTTTCTCGCCACATATTACAATACAGGTTCGTTTTTAGTATGTTATGACGTGTGCATTAACTGTGAGCTTAATAAAGATTCAAAATGAGTTTGAATGCTTTATTGAACTTTATAGCAGTTACGGTTTTTGAGTTGGTTTCGATTCCTAAGATGTTGACGGATGTTTGCCTTATCAATAGTCCAAGACAAATTCATCACAGTTTCAACACCTTCTTCTAGGGAATGTATATATCTCGATAAACTTATTACCTTAGTTGTGGCTCTTAGCATTGACATTTTGTACAATGACTGTTTAACAACAACGCACAAAAAAAAATTTTAGACTGGAATAACTGTAAACTAACAATCGTAAAAAAGCCAAATAAATCTTATTCAATAAAAAATGTGCCACAAAAAATTACTATAATATAACATTGACCTTGAAAAATTGTTAGTACCATAATCCATTTTGGTAATGTAACAATCGTTTCACTACCATAAGCGGTAACAAAACTACTAAGATTTCAAAGTTTTCATTTTAAATTTTATAGTAATTATAATTATAACGTTAATTAAGTAAAATATATTTAATAATTAATTGAAAGTAGATTAACGGCCTAAATAAAATCTTACATATATATTTTCAAACATAAACCAAATCATTTAATTTCAATATTACTAAAATAATTAACTTAATTTATTTCGTTTTTTTATTTAACTTTTTTTTGTGCTTGCAAAAAAATTAAAAAAACGTTAAGAACAACAAAAGATTTTTATTAATTAATACGAATAAAAAATTAAGATTTTATGGTAAATGTTTGTATAAATCGTAAATAATAAATAAATAAAAGAAATATTTATAGATTTTCAGGCTGGTCCTGAATTTTCTGTAACTCATTTTAAATTATTAGATTAATAACTACCTAGGCCCAGACACAAATGTGCAGCTAACCTAAAACTTTATATTAATAAAAAATTCTACTTAAAATTTGTATTTAAGAATTTTTATATAATAAAAACTTTTTGGTGTTCCTAAATTTAATATAATAAGTAACTAACTTTAAATTTAATTATAAATGAACTGAAAATTTAAAAAAATTTTAAAAATTAATTGTCAAAATTTAATTTGGATAATTTTACGTTTTGCTTAAACGGCACAAACAAACGGGGTATTGTAGTTGCGATAGTGCACAGTGCAACGCCTTCTATGATGGTAAAACCTAATAAATTGTGCCTATCTATATTGTTTTTAAAAGTTAACGATAATGGCGATAATAAGCACTGGACTATATTTTCAAAAATGTTCTTAATTATTATAACATGTCCAAATTATACATAAGTGTTTGAAAAGATTGAGATAATTTATGTATAAGATATAACAAAATGCTGCTCTATAAAGTATAATTATCAGTATACTGGCCTAAGATCTGCCTAATTATTAGGGTAATTTAAAACAGTATATTAATTTTCACAATTATATCCATCACAAGCGATTCCAATCACACACAACATTAAAATTAAAATTTCTTCTAAAATTCTGTGATTTATAAACAATTGAATATAATATATTAACTATAACTAACAATTATTTTATAATTAGAAATTAATTTATAATATAATATATGTATTTAAATATCATTAAATAATAAATAAACAAATATATATATATATATATAAATATATATATATATATATATATATATATATATATATATATATATATATATATATATATATATATATATATATATATATATATATATATATATATATATATATATATATATATATATATATATATATATATATATATATATATATATATATATACATATATATATATATATATATATATATATATATATATATATATATATATATATATATGTATATATTATATATATATATATATATATATATATATATATATATATATATATATATATATATACAGGGTGTCCGGGTTTGGGATGATAATCCGTTAAGTGATGATTCCTTTGTTTTTGCTGAAAAAAACGTATGGGTCGTATTCGGGTTAATTTTTGATATCTGTTGATATACAGGGTGTTTAAAAAATATGGTTCATAAAAAAATTCACACAAATATTAAACTGTAATTTCCAAATAACTTATATTACTATAAGGGAAATCGCGTCGATTTTATGTGCCAACATGATATTAGTTGGGATAAAAATAGTAGATGGCACTAGAGTAGTTGAACGAAATGTTTACATTTTTTTATCTACAGTTTTTTATATTGAACGAATTATTAACGAAACAAAAATTTTAAATCTAAAAAAAAAATTTTAAATTTTATAATCGGGATTGGAGTACATGGGCTTATATTTATATACAATAATAAATAAATAAAACCAAATTTTATTTTTTTTTAATTATTTCATTTCATTAAAATGAATTAACTTCGTTAATTTTTTTCTTACACCAATTTTTTTTAAATTCTCTTGTTTTGCAAAATGAAAAAATCTTATTTTATAATATATATTTATGATAGTTTTAATTAACACGTAAAAATGATTTTCTATATCATTAATATTAAATCTAGAGTATAAGTGATTGCTATTATCTATAAAAATTAAATCGATTAAACTAATATTTTGTATTGATCGTAAAACTAACTTACTATATTCTAATTTTACATTAATATTAACACTACTTTTAAAAATTTTCTCACATTCGACTAAAATTTTGTATGTATTTAATGATGGGGTCATTAATTTACCCCATTTTTTTAAATTAAATAAACCTAGATTTAGCTCCAACCGTGCACTTTTATTTAAAATTTGGAGACATTCCTTACATTTTAAAAATTTAGGCAATTGTTTGGCTTCAATATACCCAGCTAAATACGTTATTATATCACACGAGTATTCATCCAGCTCGACTTCAATTAAATCTAATACAACATCATCATTTAAATTTAATTGATTTGTCTTTCGGCTGGATGAAATAGTTAATATTTCTGGCAAGGAAACATTACCCGTACCTTGCGCTTTTATAGATTTATTAACAACTAGCCGTTTATAGGATGCTATAAATTGTTTGCATGTTGGATTGTCGTTTCGGCCAGTTCGATAACGAATCAACCCAAAAAACAACTCTAAGTGATCCTGGCTAAACTTATATGTTAACAAATAATCTAATTTATCATTTACAATTAATTCATTGTACATAATTTTTAGACTTTCGGAATTTATTAAAAAACCTAAAAATCCTGTATTGAAATTACTTTGTATTACATTTAATTTTTGATGATATTTGTTAACATATTTTAATTCATTGATAGTTTGTTTTAAATATTCTAAATTTTTAAAAAAAGTTTCGTGTGTCGATTTAGAGAGAGGTCGTTTAAAATAATATTTTGCCATTAAACTATTACTATTAAAAATATCAAAACAATCATTAATAATTAGTAAAAATTTAACAGTAGGCATACAATCCTTAAATATTGGATCGGTTTGGCTTAAATATTCTAATGCGTTTGCTACACTGCGACTAAACACTTGCACTGCATATTTTACCCGCATTATAGAATTTTCAAACTTTATATGTGTGGCATTAATTCTTGGTGCAAGTGCAAGTCCGCTTTCAGTTTGAATATTATTTAGTTTTTCAATGTAATGCCATTCAATTTTATCGTCATTTTTTGTATAAAATGTACGTTT